>FIZR01016531.1:0-13095 GCA_900060175.1 Ferrisia virgata
AAATGGGAAAACCTGACCGAAAAACGACATTTTATATCTTTAAAGGAGGGGGGGGGGGTGCAATAGAGCTGAAAAGTCGAGACCTCCAAAAAGCACATTTAGGGCACCCACTGAATGTACATACCTAATATTAAGTCCCTAGCTCAATTTGGAGGGGAGTTATGTGCGGAACAAACTCAAAAAACTCAATGAATGAGATAAACCTATGAAAAAGCCTTTTTTGGAGCTGTGAGTGCGCTCAATGGAGTAAAAAAGTTGGAACCCCCAAAAAAGCACATCTACGCCTCCAACTAAATGTGCATACCGAATTTCAACTTCCTAGTTCAATTTAGCGGGGACATAGGGGAGGAGCAGCCCTTTTTCAAGGTCTAAAAAAGGGAAAACCGCCATATCTCCCCTCCTAATTGACTTGGTAAGTTGATTTTTGGATATGCCATACAACTTTGGATGCTCTATCGATTGACTCAAAATTGAACAATTATTATGTTTTTGGCCCTCAGCACCCCCTTCTCCAAATCGGGGCATCCAAACGGAGCCAATTTACCGAATTGGAGCGATTTTGGTCGATGTTGAGAAGAGTAAATGATTTCAATGTTCGAGAGAAAAAATATAAAAATAAATATCTGACATGGCCAAAAATTGTCTTGATGGCTTTTTCGAAACCCAAAACGGGTTTTGTTTATATCCCCCTCCGCCCAGGCTAATATATGGTTTTAAAAATAAATAAAAACATTGTCAAGAGGTGGTAAAAGTTGCAAGAGAAAGTGGGCAGAAGATTCTCAGTATATTGGGTCATCAATTCAAAAATGAAACACAACTGTTAGTTTGGTCAAAATCCAAATTCACGTTAATATTCACATAAAAAAATATAGTCAATGAAAAAAATGAGAAGCTACGATCTCATAATTTACTAGCATAGAAAAAATTGTCATAAAATTAAGTACTGAGTAACATTTCTATTGAATTTTATAACAACCTAAGTGAATCCTTAATGTAACATACCAACGATTTTAAAGTAATTTTCTTCTCATTGCACCTCTCTCTCTCCCTCTCACTCTTTCGTTCTCCTTCACCCATAAATTATTTCACGATAAAAAACATTACCTACTAAAAAAAAAAAATAAATAAATAAAAACGAAATTATCCTCCAATATGCAGATCACGTACAAAGCCACGCATGTAATATCTGCTACACACTTGAAAACTACAATAAAACTTTACCAACTGCTCGATCATCCTCCGCCCCTCATCTATCTCCAGCGCGAGTTATTCATTTACAGTACATTTGTAGTTTGAAAAAAAACCATCATTCGTACAAATAAATAAGAACTGTGCAGAAACTATACAACACGTAATTAACGCCTACAGTGAGTGTACTTCGGATTTAGCACGGTCAATAATTAATTTTTTCCCCCCTCTTTATAAAAGTCCCCGTGCTTATTCGTCTAGTCGCGTATACTTACTTACCGCGTGTTAAAACAACAACCCTTACTTTACACCAAGTTAAAGAAATACCCCGGGATACTATAAAGTACCTAATACTAACGACGACAACTCGATATCTCTTTTAAACCCTTTTAATGCTCGTTTAATTATACGAAAATAAGACGCTAAAAAATTAATATGAAAAGCTTCTCTGTATAAGTGAGAATTGACAAAGGTACATTCGAAAATAGGCCTCTACCAAGAGTTTCAAAGGTTGATGATTTTCTTTCTTTACGTAGCGCTGGAGGAGAATTATAAGGCCAAGAAGGGAAGGGATGATTAAACTTCACCAAAATATACCTCTCGTGTGTGTTGTGTAGAAAAGAAGTTCACACCAAAAAATGTTAAAAATGTAAGATTTTGAAAAAAAAATTTAATTCACATTATAGAGCTATAAAAATTAATCAATTTTTATTGGAAAACTTTGTTTCTACCTGGCAGCCTACTAGTGGTATATTTCGAGAAAGTTCAATGAACCCTCTTATACTTCTTGATAAAATAACTCCTCTTCAGTGGCACATAGAAAAAAACTTGTAGAATGAAAAATGATCTGTGTTTTAAGCTCTACAATTTTTATACCAAACTTTTTTTTGTAGCTTGAATTTTTTGATTACTTTTGATCACTGATTGAAAACCATTGAACCGGTTTCAAAAATGCAGTGCTCGAAAAAATTTCCCCAATACGTACCATCCGAAAGTTCAATCGAAACATACCCTTTGTATTTCATTTTTTCGAAAAATGACACGCTTTATACTTCTTTTGGACACTTTGTGTGTAGGTCGAATAAATTTTCATCTTTGATGGGGCACTAAGGTGGGCTGAATTTTGCTTTTTTTTAAAATCTGCAAACTACGGGATCACAATAGCTGCAAAATTACCATAAAATGATGTGGTGGGCGAAATTTTGAGGGCCAGAAGTCAAAAAATGAGTATTTCGACATATTTCTAAGCTCTAAATGTTCAATTTCATTATTTTTTTGCGTGTAAAAATGAACTTTTACGTGAAAAAGATCACCTTGGAGAAGGAGAGTTCAAACCAAGAAATCTCCCTTCCCCTCCCGTACTTATGTCACTGGGTTGGGGTCATTGGTGGATTTAAAGGGGCAGGGGTGGAGGGCTAAGCCGCTCCAGATGTTGAATTAACTCCCCCCCCCCACCGAAAGTTTTCCTATGCATGATAAATATCTAATGAAAGACTGACAGTTTTTTGAAATCAATTGAATTTTTGAAATATTTTCAGAACATTATGAAAATGGATGAAAATATTGAAATTTAGTAACATTTCGAAACGATTCTGTTCCAAAATTCGATCTCTTTTCTCATAAAACCCAAAAAATCGAAGCTAAAACTTTGAGTCACCGATTACACCCTATTTTACAAATTTTATCGATTTTGGTCGGTATAAAATGAGTAAATAATTTTTAGTTTTAATTCGGGGGGGGGGTCCAGAAAATAAACAAATAAGTTGTCTCTGACATGGCCAAAGATGATTGTAAGGGTTTTTTAAGACCTTCTAAGACCACAAAACGGCTTTGATTGAAATTCCTCCCCTCATCAGGGTCGACAATATGAAATACAAAATCAGGCTGAATTACTAAAAATAATTGTAATGGCCTTCCAGGATTCCATAACGAATTTTGTTGATAGCCCCCACCCCCCTTTCCACCGTAAGTCGATAGACATAGAAAGTCATACTAAGAAAAAAGAAAAATGGCTTTGAGGGTATAAAAGAAATGACTTTTGTTGGAATTTTCATTTAAAAAAAAAACACGAATAATTACGTTGTTTGAGTATCTCTGAAAAATTTACCAACATGCAGACTAAAATTGTAATATTGTTTTCAATCACTTGAAATCCAAGTACTTTGATCATTTCAAGAGATGTCAGGTAGAAAATAATTTCTTCCATGGTTTTCTAGAGCATCGCGAAAAAAAATTTTATAATAAAAATTAAAAAGAAAAATTCAACTAACAATAACTCTGGGAATTCAATTTTTGAAAAAATTTTTGCCAGTAAATATTTTTTTCGATATTTTGAATATTTTTGAACTTTGAGTCAGTTTTGCAAGTGGAAAAAATTGATTCATATGACTGAAATTTTTACAAG
The DNA here is from genome assembly GCA_900060175.1 of Ferrisia virgata. Taxonomy (NCBI): domain Eukaryota; kingdom Metazoa; phylum Arthropoda; class Insecta; order Hemiptera; family Pseudococcidae; genus Ferrisia; species Ferrisia virgata. The sequence continues at coordinate 3,593 of FIZR01016531.1, forward strand.
ATCATTTTTCAGTTACAGTGACCCTTTCTCATAATTAAAAAAAAAATTTACGTTTTTAAGGGCCTCGAAAAAATCGACGAGGGGGGGGATAAAAATAAAAATATTGCGCTTATTCGTGTAAAATTGATGTTCTACATCGATCTAAGGAAGGCGTTTCTCAAAAAAAAAATTCCTTCCTAGTTTTTCAGAAAATACTGAAAAATTGCAAAAATAGCTTTTTTTGAAAACTCTTGAAAAATTGGGTAATTATGAAAAAATGTCACCAATGGTAATTTTGGGTCAAAATAATTATAACAATTCTACTTTTAAACAAATTTTCAAAAAAAAAATTTGTTTCAATTTTTTTCAATTTTTGAAAATTAGATAACTTTAAGTGAGCTTTGTTAGCTTAAAAAATTGAGTTAGAGAGCTGCAATTTTTACCACATCTTTTCGAGGTCATTTCACAATTATTGTGAGCCCATCGCAAGTAGATTTCCAAAAAAAGCTAAATTCAGTCCACCTCAGTTCAAGGGGTCAAGTTAGAAACCTCAAACTTTTACTACGTTTATTCGAAGTCATTTCACAACTTTTTTTCACTACCTTCCTCTAACTTTCGAAAAAAAAAAAAAAAAAACTTAAAATTGAAACGTTCTAGTATTCGTACACGTGTGAGTATGTGTACAGTGTTCGTATTTTATTTACTTAATATGTGGAACAATTTACAGTGTATATCTATGTAATGTAAATGTAGGTATCTATATGTCTGTAGCTACCTACATGGAACATTGATGACGGCAACAACTATGTGTACTTGTACTGGTAGCTTACTACATACACAACGACTAGTAAATCATATTATATACGAATACAGTGATTTCTAAATTATCAGTTTGGCAAAATTTTCTGGCAACGTATCTTTCATTTAAAACTTATACACCAACATGGTACCTACGTCTACGTATAATAATACTTAATAATAATTTCTATACATCTTTGTTCGTATCATAAATCTTGTACACGTTCCATATTCTTTTCAATTCATTCTTTTTCAACTACCCTTACTACATATCTCACCCAAGATTCCATTTCATTGGTATTCCTATTTTTTTTTTTTTTGCAACAGTTCTACTCCCTCTATGTATTCCTGTGGTATTATTTATTATAAAATATATTATAATAAGAATACCCTCGTAAACTGATCCCACATACCATTCGGCTCTGGCAGAGAGAAAAAAAAAACACCAATAGTTCTTGGCTGAGAATCCCTGTCGTCGTCGTTCGAACGAGTTAATTACTTTTATATGTCAGCCATTTTGTTTACGATGGTTCCATAGTTTTACATGTCCTACACGGTTCGCGATTTCACGACATCGAACCAGCGTAATTACTCCTCCCGCTCGTCGATAATTAACCCCTCTTTAGATACGTACGTAGCTATAGGTACCTAGTACCTAACCTACGCACATAGATATACAGCTAGGTATCTCTATAGAGCAGCACCGCACCTTACCTCACCTCACTGCGCCATAAACGTCAGCGCCACTATATAAGTACCTTACCTATGGTGTCATGATGATGTCTCAACCGGAAAAGCCACTAGCCCATTATTATTTCCCAACAGTTTTTTTTTTTTTTTTTTTTTTTTTTTTTTTTTTTTTTTTTTTTTTTTTTTTTCGTGGCCACACTATAACCATTGTTTTACGGATGGCGATTTCATAAAAAAAAAAAAAAAAAAAATACACATACACATCATATAAAGGAATATGCTCTCAATTATATTTTTCTATAATGGACGATGCTCTCTCACTATTTATCTGCTTACATATATATTTTTTCTTTCTTTCTATTTCTCTTTCTTTTCATATACAAACGCTCAATTATGACTACGTTTTGGTCACATGAAGAATAATCGTTATGTGTATACATAAGAATTATTATAACAGAACAACAACACCAACAACAGTAACAACGATGGACGAGTACAGAAGATGAACCGGCGGAGAGGGGGGCCGGGGGGACGCGATATAATCGCATCGGTTATACCTATCATAATATGTATGGTATACCTTCCTATTGTAGGTATGAGAGAATCGTGTACATTTAATTTTTATTATTATTTGCGAGCGCCAAAGCGAATCGAGCAAGAGAACTTTAACGTGCTTTAATTTCATTCGTAAAGGTCTCTGAAGAGACATTATTTTCGATAAATTTTTAACGGAAAAATTTACGACCTGAATTTTTTTTTTCACAAGATTATGGTACACAGGCCAAAATTGGACTGATGCTTCTGTCCCAATATCGTCATTTCTGTCTCTAAAACAGGTTTTTTACAAACAACCTTACCTAACTTTGTTCCTAAACGTGATAGAGAAAAAAAGTCTAATTAAAAAATGTAGCTGATGAAATTTTTAATAAGAAAGGTAATCAGGTATTTTTTTAGAAAATCGATTGAAACACTTTAAAATCGATTTGAAAAGGACGCGCTGTGGCGCTAACGTGATGTACCGCGTAACGTTTCTGTGACGTGGCGAGAGCCCGCGGCCAACGTTCGTAAGACACGCGGGCTCAATTCTTTTTCAGCGTATGCACCTTAAACAGAGTATGTGTCAAAGAGCATTTAAAAATAAGGGTCAAAAACGACCCCCAACCTAAAATCGATCAAACTTGAGCCGAAATATTACTTATGGTCTAAAAAAAACCCCAACCCCTAACACCCTCCCCTTCCGGAATTATCGCCCCCAAATATCGAGAGTTCAAAACGCGACATCTCCAGAAGGGGAGGGTAAAAACTTTTGAAATTTTCACAGATTATATACCTTGCTGAGTACTATGTATGAGAATTTTTTGAAAATTTTCGGTTCACATTTTTGTATTTTTTTTTTTATTCTAAATTTTCAAAAAAAAATTTTTTAATTTTGGGGAGGACTCGTGGCTGGAAATTTTTTTATTATCTTTGATAGGCCATTATCTGTCACATATATTTTTTGAGAGCTTCGAAATTGAGTGCAACATACTCAAAAAAAAATCAAAACCAAAAAAAGACACCTTTTTCATTATTTTTTTGTAATTTATAAGGGAAGTATCCCAACTCGAAGTGAAATTTCGAGTCAATACATGAATAAATTGAGAGAACATATTAAAATAACTCTATTTTCAAAATTTCTAGTCCTGAAGGGCATTTCTTGAAATTTGGCGAATTTTTCAAATTTCAAAACTATCTCATCGTCCTGTAAATCATGAAAAATTGATCTAATCAACGAAAAAATCTGAAATTTGGGACGTACTCTATTTTCGACCTGCCAAATCGATTGAAAGCGGTTTCGAGACGTTTCGTAACCCTCTGCAAAATTTTGGACTTTTCCAGGGCTGGGGAACAGCACATAAAAATGGTACATATGAACATCAGCATCTAAAATCCGAATGTAAGACATCAATTTTAGATTGGTAAATGCATTATTTCAATTTTACCTCTCGTAGCCGATTTGGTTGTTGAATGAAAAGAGAATATCAATGATCCGGAGTCAGATAGTTGTGAAAATTACGATGAGAATAAATCTGTTTCATGAAATTAAAGTAATTTTAAAATGTTACATGTATTTTACATCTTTATTTAAACAGTAATTACTTTAACACGAGGTAACATAGCATTTAGTCCGTGTAATTTGTTCGAGTATACTGAAAGAGAATTTAGCCCGCGTGTCTGCGAACGTTGCCCACTGACTCTCGCCACGCGACAGAAACATGACGGGGAACATCACGTTGGCGCATAACACGTCTTTTTCAAACTGATTTTAAAGGTGTTTCAATTGATTTTCGAAAATTTTTGTAATAACCTTTTTTATTGGAAATTTTATCAGCTACATTTTTTGACCAAACTTTTTTTCTCTATCGCGTCTAGCAATAAAGTTAGGTAAAGTTATTGGTAAAAAAATTGTTTTTGGCACACAAAGAAGACTAGGATAATGAGGACGAAGCATGCATTCGATTTTGAATATGTTGTTTAGAGGGTGGTGTACTGCAATCGTGTGGAAAAAAATTCTTACCACAAATTTTTTTTCCCTTATTTCGTCACTTTTTGCGCTAATTTGACCAGAGTAGTCATCGATTGACCATAGCGGATAAAAGGTACATCGAACTATAAATATAATATAAAGAACAGTAAGGACGGATAAAAGAGAGTGAAAGTGAGGAAAATTAATTCATCTGTATACGTCTTAGGTACTATGCTTATATTACTTACTATATAGTTCATTTGCGGTAATTAATTTTAATTAATGCATTGTTACCTTAATTGCGTTCACCTCGCGAGCTGTCGGTTATACTTGAAATTTATTAAAGGCGTTTTTTATCGTAATTTTACTATTTTACTAAATGAAGTAGGTATAGGTATACCTCAATGTACTTCCTATTACAGGTGCTTAGGTAGATACTTAGTTATACGAATTCGTTTTGCGTAGGTCTAGTTACGTATAATTATAATAGGATTTTAAATTGACAAATACCTTACGTGATTATGAAATAGTTACTAATAAATTTATTGCAGAAAGGTTGGTGGTGGTATTTTTTTTTTTTTATTTCTTCAATTATGAATTTTTAGCTAAGTACTTATCATAAAAATGGTATATTGTACCAATGTAAATAGGTAGGTAGGTACTATTTACCTCGCTCGTGTAACTATATACAATAAAGTGAGAAAATAAATTACACGTGTTTTTTAGTTACTTGGCTTTTTTTAATTAATTAATTATTCATAGCGACGATATACTCGTAATGAACTCACGACGATGACGTACACAGGTTACCTATTTAGATCCCTGTTAAGTTCTCTCTATTTTGTTCTTTTATTTTTTGAAATTTTGATAATTAGTAATTATTGATTAAATGGTATCAACGATGTTCTCGAGTATTAATTGAACAAAATTCGGCATATAGTGTGATTTAATTTTATATTTTGAAAAAATACTTGACAGCTTTTGGTTTACGTATTTCAGGGATATGAATAAGCTAAATGCCCTTGATCTTAGGTTTTCAAAATTTTCACAATATATTATTGGGTAACCGGAAAAAAATTTAAGGCCCTAAAATCTTACTCCTTACTCCACTCATCTCGTTTAGAATATCGAAAAAACTTTTTTTTTGGAAAAAAAATCCTTCATTCGCGTGTATTTGAGGAAAAATCAAGATTTCAATTCGAATGACCAAAGGGATGATAGGTCTATCGACATGAATTTTTACGTATCATGAGGGGGGGGGGGAGGTGTTACCTCCATCAAAGTATGCGTTTTGATGAGTATAATTTTTTTCAATTTTTTTGAGAATTTAGGCCATTTTTAAAAACTTGAATAATGCTCAAAAATGCGTTTTTCTCAAAAATAATGGCCAATACGCTAAAAATAAATAGACGTAAGGTTATTCAGCGTGAAATTTCATATCAAATTATGCTATTAAAATTCTATCTTAGGACGATGACAGCAGAATTGTGGGCCTGGGCACATGAGGGGTAAATGGTCAGAATGCGAACGAGAAATTGGGACGTAAAATGAATGCCGGATTCGTGTTTAGTGTGTCCGAATTAGTCGAAAAGCACTAGCACTCCCTTCTGAATTTTCTGACTCGTTTCCAACATAGGAAAAAATTGTAATTTTTTTGAAAAAAGGTCAATTTTAAGTATAGTGGCAACTTTTATATTAATACTAAATAATAAATTCACGACAGAGTTCTGAAATTTTGCATATTCACATCGTACCGAACTTTCACAACTTCGTTTTGGGGCCCAGTAGCATCCCCCTCCCCTCCTACATTTGGAAAAATTCCTAAAATGGCGATGTTTGTGTCGTTTTCACATAAGTCAAACCTTCTGAATACGATAATGAAGACAGATTCACAATTTAACCTCAATTGATACCTTATTTCGGCTACTGCTAAAGGTGTAAAAATTTGAGAATAGCTCTGCATTAAAATAAGGTACTAATCGAGGTCAAATTGTGGAACCGACTTCATTATCATATTCAAGGGGTTCGATTTATGCGAAAACGACACCAATATCGCCTACCTAAGTACTGCCCCAAATTTGAGAGAGGGATGCCCCTGATGGGCGCCAAAACAAGGCCCCTGAAAGTTCGGTGCGACTTTCCTACGATTTCATATAGGCACATATAGCTAGAATATAAAATTTTAAAACTTCCTCGTAATAAATTGTTGTTTGGTATCAATATGAAAGTTGTCATTGTACTTAAAATTGGCTTATTTGCAAAAATTTGCAATTTTTTCTTATACTGAAAGCGAATGAAAAATTAAATAAAAAGTGTTTTTCGACTAATTCGGACATTCTGAATACGAATCCGGCGTTTATATTTCGTTCGAATCTCTCGTTTATATAAGGACCATTTACCCCCCCCCCCTTCCTGCGCCCATGCTCACAATTCTGCAACTATGTTTCTCAGCTAAAATTTTAATGACGTAATCTGATATAGAATTTTACGCTGAACAACTTTACTTCCATTCATTTTTCGCGTATTGGACATTATTTCCAAGAAAAACGTATTTTTGAGCTTTTTTTAAGGTTTTGAGGATGACTCATATCTACAAAAATTTTTTTTTAAATTAGTCGAAATACGTATTTTGGCAAAGAGAAATTTTATATACCCTCCTAGGATCGACAGTTGCAATAATTCAATGTTTTCTTTTGTTAATCCCCCCCCCCCACCACGGGTGGAAAATTTTGGAAAAATTTATGTCAATAGACCGTCTGACATTTGAATTGAAAACATGATTATTCTTCAAATACGCGTAAATATAGATTTTTTTTTCAAAAATAAAACCATTTTTTCGATATTTTAAGCCCGGGGGTGAGTTGAGGTGAGGAAATTTTTTTTAGAGATACCCAAAGAAGTTTTGTGAAAATTTTGAAAATCTGGGATTAAGGAATTTCGCTTTTTGTTATACAGGAATACACAATTTGGTACGAGGATTAAATAGGGGTCCTAGATATGACGGAAGGGGGGGGGGGTCAACAATATCTACTCGTATCTCTACCAGGTACGTAGTCAGGCCAACTTCCGGGGGGATGGGGGGATGTAAAAGAAAAATTCGCCAACTAAAATCTAAAATTTTTACCAACTTTAAATTGTTTTGCTCCAGATCGGTGGAAAAATTTTGACCTTTTTATCGAAGTAAATTGCAATTTTTGTTGTCTTGAAATAACTTTTCGCCGTATTCGAACACGTTTTTTGAAACGTTGTTTTCATTTATGTTATAAGATTTTGTTCTCAAGATTTTCAAACTTTATCGTCGATGCCAAAGATGTCAAAAAAAAGAAAACCGACAACAACAACAACAATAACAGTAAAACGAAAGTCATTTCAAATTCTAAATCTATTCTCCTTCGTTTTTTTTTTTTCATTTTCCACCATAGCTAAGAATACGTAACCGTATCTTTAAGATTTGATCATTTTTCACGTTCGTGACACAGAAAATGAAATATTATCAGAAATATGAATCTCGTGAAAATACGTACATTTCCGAAAAGCATTTTTCGAAATAATCGACTTCTACTTTTTATTCATTTTCTACTCTTCACTTTCACTACATTACGATCTTACACGACCTCACATTTCATATAAAAACTCCTTCTTAAAACAAATTATCTAACCGAATACAACGAAATTAATAGATTTTTCTTGAGATTCTCAAGTGAATAGTTACGTTCAAACTAAGATAATATTAATTTCATTAATCACGTGACTCAGAAGTCGTTTATAAAAATAATAAAAAGAAAAGGCATCGCGTAACAATTGTCAAATTTTTTGAAGATGGAGGAGGGGATTTTTTGAAACGTTGTTTCAGAAAATTAAAAATATGTAGCCCGAGTAAACCAAGGGCGAAAATTGGGCAAAACTTTGAGGGTCAGATGTCAGAAAACCAATTTATTGACGTATTTCTTCTGGGGAAAAATCGCTCAAGGTGAAAGGACCCCATTGATCAACTTTCGTAAAATATTAAGAGTTACTGAGAGTAGCTTGATTATAAAAATATTCCAAGGGACACATCTGGAATCCCTGATAAAGCCACATATCAAATTTCAATTTTCTATAGTCTGTTCAATTTAAATAGGTCTCTGGCTTATGTATAAACAATACCCATTGACCTATGAGATATGTTAAAATGAAATTTTATGAAATCTTATCGGTTAACGAGCATTGTTTATTGATAAGCCAGGGATCTCTTTAAACTGAACAAACTGTATAGATCGATTTGTTAGAGGGATACATGCGGACGAGGTTTGACTAAAAAATTACTTTTCCTGGACTGTGAAGATGAGCAAAATGGGACTAATGAGCTAATATCCCCAAAAAGCACATCTAGTATTTTTACTACATCTGCATGCCAAATTTCAAACTACTAGATCAATTTGAAGAAGAAACAATACACGAGAGACAAAATCGAAAAACAGCTAAAACCGAACTTAAACTAAACTACTTAAAGCATCAACTGCGATGCTTTAAGCCTGATTTTCACGAGTTAAAAGGATATCGTAAGATGTCAGTCCAGTGATGACGTCACACTGTTGATGGTCCACCAATGTCATCCAATGATGACGGTCAATTGTTGACAATCAACTCTTGATGGTCAACTGTTGACGATTTTTCCAGAGTAAACTTCGAAATAAGCTAAGTTTTAATATTTTAAATGTAATTGGTACAATTTTTTCTCTTTTTTTTTTATTTAATACTTGTCATTTGGAAAATTTTTTGCTATACTTTTAGCGAAATTGGGTCATCATTACAATTTAAAATCATAAAGTCAACCGGGACCGGGGTCAAGGTCAACTAATTTTTCTCAACATTTCAACTTGAAATCTTAAAATTAATTTATGGCCAAGCTCAACTGTTGATGGAACAACTAATGACAACATTTCAACTCAAAATCATAAAATCAATCCGGGTTAAGGTCAACTGTTGACGGGTCAACTTTCTTCAATTTTTATTAACATTTAAACTTAAAATCCTAAAATGAATCCTTTATAAAAAAAGTTCACTGATGTCACATTTCAAATTTTCCTTAACATTTTAACTTAAAATCATAGTCAACCCGGGTCAAGGTCAACTAATTTTTCCTGACATTTCAATTTGAAATCTTAACATCAATCCAGGGTTAAACTCAACTATTGATGGAACAACTGATGACAACATTTCAAATTAAAATCATAAAATCAACCAGAGTCAAGGTCAACTAATTTTCCTCAACATTTCAACTTGGAATGTTAACATCAATTTAGGGTCAAACTCGACTTTTGGCTAGTCAATGGATGAAGACATTTCAACTCAAAATCATAAAATCAATTCAAGGTCGAGGTCCACTGTTGTTGGCTTAACTTCAAACATCTCTAATTTTCCTCAACCTTTCAACTAAAAGTCATAAAATCAATCCTTCATAAAAAAGTCCACTGATGTCTTTCCAGGTCATAAAAACCAGTCCACTGATGTCAGTTCAACGATGACGTCACACTGTTGACGGTCCACT
>FIZR01016531.1:13502-80066 GCA_900060175.1 Ferrisia virgata
TCTAATTTTCCTCAACCTTTCAACTAAAAGTCATAAAATCAATCCTTCATAAAAAAGTCCACTCATGTCTTTCCAGGCCATAGAAACCAGTCCGCTGATGCGAGTCCAACGATGACATCACACTGTTGATGGTTCACTAATGACATCTTCAATTTCCCTCAACATTTCAATTTTAAATCAAAAAATCAATCTCACATAAAATAAGTCCACTGATGTCACATCACTTAATTTATTTTAACATTTCAACTTAAAATCATAAAATCAGCCGGAGTCAAGATCAACTAATTTTTCTCAACATTTCAACTTGAAATGTTAAAATCAATTCACGATCAAACTCAACTTTTGGTGGGTCAGTCAGGGAGTCATTTCAACTCAAAATCACAAAATCAATTCAAGGTCAAAGTCCACTGTTGATGGGTCAACTTCAAAAATCTATAATTTTCCTCAACATTTCAATTGAAAATCATAAAATCAATCCTTCATAAAAAAAAACCCACTGATGTCATTCCAAGCCATACAAATCTGTCCACTGATGTCAGTCCAATGATGATGTCACACTGTTGATTGCCAAAAATAATCGTAGCAGTCTCTTGGGACCCTAACAGGGATTTTATTGAAACTCTCCCGTCCTACATTCTTCATATCATGTGAACAGTTCTTAACAGCCAGATTTTCTTTGACAATATGATTGATATTAAAAATCATGCTAAAAAAAATTGATCTCTTAACACATAAATTCTCTTTTCTGGACCCTCACGAACGCGCATTTCTGTATCCCATATATCATAAACGATACCCCTCCCCCTCCTCCTCCCCTGACTAAATATATACAGGTAGCTCGTCTAAAGCGTCACAACTTCCTCTAAAGTCGATTCGCAATCTCACGAAGTGACTCTCCTAGACCTTTAACAACCACTCACAAAAGAAGACAATGTTATCTCGAATGCGATATCATTCATCGTCAACGTTCACTCTGCGGTACGAGTACATAGCGAAGGACTGCGTACGTACGTACGTACGTATAAGTCGCGAGCGAGCTAGCGAACGCCCAAAAATATATACACAAGAGTAAAAGTATTAAAAAGACGAAATGGATTTACACGAATGTAAGGCTTTATCCCTTTAAGAGACGCGCACGTAGAACAAAAAGGGACGTATTCGCGTGTGCTTTTTAAAAGGCGCAGAATTGCAGAAGCGCAAGCAGGAGCTTATGCAAAATAGGCGAACAACCAAAGTATACACAAGCATCATCATCATCATCGACGAGAGGAGATCGCAAGGCAGAGACGATGGCGTGGCGGAGAAATAAAAAAACAAAATAACATTAGGGTTGTACTAGAATAGATATATATTAAAGTATATACAGTAGGTAGGTAGGTAGATGGGTAGGTAGGTAGGTATACCGACTACAGGAACACATACAGCATCAGCGAGAGAAAAAGACAACGTAATACTCAACAAGAGTAAGTATAAGTAAACGAAAGCGAACGAAAAGAAGGGCTAACTATGAGAGAAAATCTACTCTGTAGGTACAATGCTATAGCTCGAAGCCTACATATCTTTTTTGGATGATACCAGTATACATTGCAAAGTATACTAGAAGGAATTTTCCATCTTGAAAAAAAAAAAAGAAAAAGTAGAGAAAGGAAAACTACCCCCTCCCTCCCTCCATATCGTCTTTGGTCGACGGTGCTTTGATATACGTGCATGAAATTCTTCTGCTTGTACAAAAAGTACCTACAGCTGGGGAGGGATAGCGAAAAAAAAAAATCTAACCCTGGGTGTATCTGTATATCTATTTACTTTTATGTATGTATTACACTTACACCTTCTGCCTACTTATTTATATGTGTGAGGATAAAAAACAGAAGGCAAAAAAAAAAAAGAAGTAGGTATACCTCGAGTGTAGTAATGTAGCTTTAAATTAAAGTGACAAAAAATATGCCGACGAGAGGACGTAGATATTGTACGGAGAAGGGTTACTGTTGCTGATGGCGTAAAATAAATGGTAATTTCGCCTACCACCACGACAACGTCTAAATTTACGCAGGCAGACACGTTTACTTATATATACGTAAGATAGGTAAACGTTATTTCTGGCGTTACACGAGTTTACTCTTTTTTTTTTTTTTTTTGGTTTTCGTAAATCTTTCGTTTCGTCTTTATATTTTGAAATATTTAGATACAAACTCTACCTGTGAGTTATCATTTTTTTTTTTTTTTTTTTTTGAAAAAAATAATAATAATAATATAGGAATATGTGCGCCCTCATAATTCCTGAGAATATTCCTGTAGATAGATACGTGCACATCTTTATCTATTTTCCCAAAGAATGACGAACGTGAAGATACAAATTTATCTCATAGTACCTTGGCTTGGTGTTTCGCTGGTACATAGAGCCACAGAGCCACATACGAGTTCGATTCGTAATATGTAAGATAGGTACATTTATAAAAAAAAAAAAAAAGGTATACTGCTGGTACGACGAGTATATTAATGATCATGCACCAAAAGCAAACAATGGGCGTCGCGGCAGCATATAATATATTCAGAAGTGTGCTCGGCATGCAAATTAGCAGATAATTCGTCACAAACAGTTCGACTAATATCACGTATCTACGTATGTAAGTACCTACTACGCCGATTTTTTTTCTCTTTTTCTCTCTCACTCGCTCTCTCTCTCTTACTTATTCTTTCATTTTTTTTTTATTCTTATTTTATCTCTACGTTGGGATGTGAATTTTCATTTCAAATCAGCTCTCAAGCTCATGGCCATCGTTCAAAATACGAATTTATAAGATGGGAACGGTTCGTGTTTGAAGCATTTTATTGAAAATTGTATTCAGCTGATGAAAGTGTATGTGTAAAACATCAGTTAGAGATATCAACGGAAAATATGATAAATTGAAAGAAATAATTTCAGTTTGATTTTCGCGAAACATTATAATCATGTGAATTGTGAAATGGAGCTGAAAAGTCGAGACCTCAAAAAGCAAATGTAGAACCGCCAGTAAATATGCATACGTAATTTCGAGTTCCTAGCTCAATTTGAAAAGGAGTTTATGTGAAGAACAAACTCAAAGAACTTAAGAATAGAGAAAAACCTCTTTTTTGGGGCTGTGAGGGAGTACAATGGAGCTAAGAAGTAAAAAAAAAACCAAAAAGGCACATCTAGGCCAAAACCAAATGTACATAGCAAATTTCAACTTCCTAGCTCAATTTGGTGGGGATGTAAGGTAGGAACAGCCCCTTTTCAGGGTCGAAAAGGGGGAAACCCCTCATATCTCCCTTCTTAATTGACTTAGGAGGTTGATATTTGGATATAATATACAACTTCGGATTCTCTATCAGTTGGATTAGAAAGGGACAATTTTTGCGTTTTTGACCCCTCAGCACCCCTTCTCTTCAAATTGGGGCAGAACTGAATTTTGACCCGAATTCATCCCCACTCATACATATCCAGTTCGTTGACAAACTGAGCCGATTGACCGAATTGGGCCGATTTTGGTCGGTATCGAGCGTAGCAAATGGTTTTAATGTTCGGTGGAAAAAAATAAAACTAAATATAAATATCTGACACGGCTAAAAATCATTTTGTTAATATTTTCCCCCTCGCCCGCCGTTGGTTGATAACCATTAATAGCCTGGTTTTCGTTGACAAAGTGACATAGAAAATCGGGCTAAAAAGAATAATTTTGCGATGTTTTTTTTTTCTATTCAATGGGAAGAATATGGAGCGGTTGATGAGGCTAAAAACTCAACTCCACCGAAAGGAGTACATCGAAGACCTATACTAAATCTACATACCAAATTTCAACTTCCTAGCCCAATTTGTGGCGGTAGGGTATGAAAGGAACAATCTCAAAACGTATGAAAACCCGACAAAAATAAACTTTTTCGGGACTGGTGGGGGGAGAGGGGAAGGAGAGGGGATTTTAATGAGTCTGAAAAGTATAAATTCCAGAATAGGCACATTTAGGACCCTTACTAAATGTACATATCAAATTTCAACTTCCTAACTAAATTTAAAGAGGAGTTATGCGAAGAACAAACCCAAAATATATGAATATTCGCCCAAAAAACCACATTTTTGGCGCCGTGAGAAGGCGTAATGGGTCTGAAAAGTGTAAAATTCCTATGGCCTCTGCTAAGTTCGCATATCAAATTTCAACTTCTTAGCTCAATCTGTTGGGGAGATAGAAAAGGAACAGACTTTTTTTTAAAGGTCATAAAGAGGCAAAACCCTCACATCTCCCCTCCTAAATTGTCCTCCAAGGGGGCTGATTTCTAGATATGTGATACAACATTAGATCGTTTATGAATAGGCGTGAAAAGAAACTATTTTTACGATTTCAGCCCCACAGCACCCCCTCCCTCACATTTGGGCACAGCTGAATTTGGACCCGAGGTCATCCTCACTCCAAAACATCGAATGGACGCTAATCGAAGCCTATTCCTCAAATTTGATCGTTTTTGGGCGGTATAGAGCTAAGCAAATTATTTTACAATTTTGGAGTGGAGAGGGGGGGATGAAGAATAAAAATAAACATCTGACATAGTCCAGTACATATGCACTGTTTTTTCATTTCGAGCTACGAGTCATGGCAAAAATTGCAAAAAACCCTGAAAAATAAGTATATTTTGAAGTTTTTTTCAACGAGATGAAATTAGAATGAAGTTAAAATCATAATTTCTCTTCTGACACATTCCTATCTCTTGAATAAACTCTCCTCGCTTATGTCAAACATGCAAATGCCAAATCACCATAACTCATATACTCTTCGAATGTCCCAAGTTTCGTCGAGAAAGAATCCTATATCTTACATCAAACGATCCTGAAGAAGTCCTGGCTGATGATCGTCAAAAAATTCAAAATCTAATATCCTTTGTGACGAAAACTGGACTAAAACCTTTTCTTTAAACAACTATCCCTTCAATACGCGCCTCTGACCTCCGTTGCAGAACATGGCGTTAAGAAAGAAAAAAAAACAAAAAAAGAGTGTATCAGGAAACCCTCGAAATCAAATTTTGATTCATAGGTTTTAGGTGAGGTTTTTAAAAATATGAAAAACTTGAATAATTGACAGGATACAAAAGACAACTCCCAGCAGAGTGACTTTTTTCACGTAAAAATTCATTTTATACGAGAAAATACCAATTTTTCGACCTCTAACCCTCGAAATTTTACAAAACTTTCACCTTCGCTTTGCTCGGGCTATTTTTCTTCAATTTTGAAAAACATTTTCAGCTACCCTCCCCCCTTTCCCACCTATTTTGTTACGCCATTGATAGGCAAAAATAAATATTGATAGTAAAAAAAACTACCTAACTTCAACTTATTCAAGCACATCGTGCGTTCATTTTATTTAAATTTTGGAAATAACATTTTTTTTTTTTACTAGATTTCCAATGCCAACTGATAATCACGTACATCAATTTTCAATTCGTTAAATTATAATCAAACGAAAGAAAACAAAATGAATACGTACCGATTTTTCACATTTTTCTCAAATCAAACAATGGGAAATCCATATTCATCTGTAACATCAAAAAAAAATTATTAAATAAAATAATTTTAATTTAATTTTTAATATCCCAATCAAGCATCGATTATTAGATAACTCGTTAGTTATGTAATTAGGGCTAATTACATTTGTGTTAGGGAAGCGAAGTTGTTAATAACTAGGCTAAAATTCTGGCAAGATATAAGGGTCCGGAAAAGCATATTTCAGAGCATTTTTTAGAAGTAAATTTCAAGTTCTGTGATTTTTTCTATAAAATAACTTGAAATGAATTTCTGCAATGGAAGAGCCTGATTTTCCAAGAGCGAAGGAGATATGCAAATTGACCATTCATGAGATGAAAAAAAAAAAAAGGCAGTGGGTTGTTTTTCCTTCAGCAGTAATAAGTAAGGGTACACTGGTTCAGCTCGATATTGAAATCGATATATGAAACGCCAAAAAGGCACATTTAGTACACGTACTATATGTTATCTACGTACCAAATTTCAACTTCCTAGCTAAATTAGGAGGGGAGATACGTATGGGACAAACTCAAATAATACGAAAAACCAACCAAAAAACAGCTTTTTTGGAGGGCAGTGAAAGTATGCAAGGAGATGGAAAGTCAAAATCCCCAAAAGATACATTTAGGACACCTGATAAATTCACCAGCCAAATTTCAATTTCTTAGCTCAATTTGGAGGGGAGATACGCGTTGGACAGATTTTTTTCAACGTCAAAAGGAGAAACCCCCTCATATCTCCCCTCCTAATTGACCCAAAACGCTGAATTTTAGATATGCTATACAGATTTCGATTCTCTATCGACTGATTCGTAAATAAACAAACGATTTTTTTTTATTTTAGCTCCTGAGGTATCCTTCCCCCAAACTTGAGCAAAATTAAATTTTGACCAAAAGTTATCTCCGCTCAAAAATATCAAATTTGCTGACAATACAAGCCTACTACCCAAATTTGACCAATTTTGGTCGGTATCGAACTAAGCAAATAATTTTTTAAATTTCGGCAGGAATAAATATCTCACATGGCCAAAACTGGCCTCAATTGTCTTCTAGGACCCCGAAACGGATTTCGCTGATGCCCCTCTCCAATTCAATATAAATCGTCTGTAATAGCCAGGTTTTTATCGACAATATGACAAAAATTCAGGCTCGAAATGACCCAGAAGAAAACTTGAATCCTATCATTCCTTTTTTCCCAATATTTAAGCCATTGACGCTTGTAATTTAGCTATCAAGATTAATGCATGATTTTCATCATATACAAGTAGGTTCGCAACATTAAAATTTTATTTTCTTCTAAATTTTATTTCCGACTTAGAAAAAAAGTATAGACGTGGCAGAAACGGCACGAAAAAAAAAAACAAAAGATTTAATGACGAAACACATTAGAGACCACTTACTTCATCTCGAGATTATTGAATTTCTCGTAAAAACTCTCAATTTTGCTGTCTCCATTAAAGCTTCTTTACGACTTTTGCCTACTCTACGTCGATTCGATATAGTAATCTGCATACGATATCGACGAAGAATAGATATTAGCTTTCTAAGCACATCTATATTTATGCTGACTACTCTTTTTCTTTGCCTCCTACTTCAGCAAACCTCTCAATATGAAAAAAAATCAATTTTATGGTTCACACACAACCAAAAAAAATGGATAAATACAGTAGATAAACAATATAACCACTTCCATCAACTTGAGCACAATTTCAGGGGAAGGTAATGAAGGAAAGAAGGGGGGGCGAGGTTTGGTTTTTGAACAAATCAATGGAAAATAAAATATTATGCAATACATTCAAAAATTAAACTTAAAGAGATACTAAAAAAATAGAAATTGTCTTTCATTCTGCTATAAGCACTTTTTCAGAGAAAATCGGTTAGGTTTGGGCAGTAGGCTTGGATTGGCGAAAAATTAGATATTTTTCAGTCGGAGGTTGAAATTCAGTCATGCCTAAATTTTTAGGAGGGGGTGCTGAGGGGCAAAAACAGTAAACATTGTTCCTTTTTATACCAGTCGATAGAGAATCGAAAGTTGTATAACATATCTAAAAATCAATCTCCTAGATCAATTAGAAGGGGAGATATGAGGGTTTTTCCCCTTTTCGACCTTGAAAAAGGGCTGTTTTTCCCCTATCTCCCCACTAAAAAGAGCTAGAAAGTTGAAACTTGTTAAGTACATTCAGTACGGGTCTCAGATGTGTTTTTTAGAGGTCCCGACTTTTCAGCTCCATTTTAAGCCATCATAGCTTCGGAAATGTGGCTTTTTGGTCAGGTCTTCTCTTTTTTTGAGTTTGTTCCTCGCATAACTTCCCTTCCAAATTGATCTAGGAACTTGAAATTAGGTATGTACATTCATTAGGAACCCTAATTTTGCCTTTTGGAGGTCTCGACTTTTCAGCCCCATTTCACCCCCTCCCAGCCCCAAATATGTGGTTTTTGGTCGTTTTTTTCCAATTTCCAACAGTTGTTCCTCGCTGAACTCCCCTCCAAATAGGGCTAGAAAATTTAAATTTAGTATGTACAGTGAGCAAGGACAATAGACGTGCCTTTTGGGGGTTTGACTTTTTCACCCCATTGAACCTGTCCTATCCTCAATGCTGATTAGGTGCGATGCTTTTTTTTTTTTTGGCTTAATGTTGAAAAATAAAAATAATTTAATTTTAAAAGAGAAACTGCAACGTTAGTTATTTTAAGGTAAAAATATGAAGTTGTAACAGTATTTAGACATTTTCAGCGAAATTTTCGCCCCTAGATCGTGGGATTCTCTATCGATTGACTCAAAAAGGAACAATTTTTGTGTTTTTGACCTCTCAGCATCCCCTTCCTCAAAATGGGGCAAAACTGAATTTTGACCCAAGGTCATCCTCAGTTATATATATCTAATCCGCCGCCAAGCTGAGCCGATTGACCGAATTGGAGAGATTTTGGTCAGTATCGAGCTCAGTAATTGATTTTAATGTTTGGGGGAAAACAATAAAAAATAAAAATAAATATCTGTCATGGCCAAAAACTGTCTTAATGGCCTTCCAGGACCCCAAAACGGATTACCATTACATACATTAAATAAATGGAAATTTCCAATTTTCCAATTTTCAGCTTGGAATTGTTGCCGGTCCCTCCCCCCCCCCTCATTATCACCACAACTACTATTATTTTTTAAGTCCAGTAAATTTCAACCTAATTTGAAGTATATAATGGCTGCATGACTTATCTATGCTGCTGATTTTCTATCGATTGACTCCGAAAGAAACAAAAAAATAATAATAATAATAACGAATAAAACTTCCCCCCCTTTTTTTTTGGTTACGTCATGTACAGCAACAAAGGCTAGAGGCGTTGCAATCAGGGTTCCCCCTTTTTGGGGATTTTGATTTTTCAGCTTCACTGAACCCTTCCTATACTCAATTCCCATGATTGTAAAATGTCACGAAAATCAGGCCGAAAAAGCATCTTGATTGTTGGAGCTCATTTTGGGACCACAATACGAAGCCTATCACTTTTGTTTTCAAAATAGAGTTCAACACCCCCCTCCTCTCCACCTTGGTCAAATACCTATCGTAAATGAATGGTGGTGAATTTTTTTCAAATGAATGAAGTAAAAATAGAAAACCTCCCCATTTCTTATGATATAATAAATGAAAGTATTTTTCTTCGCTTTTTCACTTCAAAAAAATATCAAAATATTGCATTTTCTTTTTCATTTTTAAACACGGTTTTAAAACCACTAAAAAACCAAAAATGAAATGGCGAAAAAATATTTTTTGATCCCATATGGTCTAATATGACACATAAGCACCAAAAAACAAAAAAATCGAAAAAGAAAATTTTTTCAACGATTTACTTATCATGTAAATTTTGAAATTTTAAACTAAACAGGGTTGGAGTAAGGATCAAGTTGGCGATTTCAAATTTTTACTACGTTCATTTGACATCATTTCGTAGCTTTTTTTCACTACACTCTTGCAGCTTTCGAAAAAAAATCTAAAACTGAAACGTCCTAGTAATAGACTATAAAAACAGTCATATGGTAGAAAAAATTCCACATGATGGGTACCATGTTTGCACACGATCATTGTACGTTTTATTTGTACAGACTACAGGCATTTAACGTATGGTAACCTAATAAGTGTGTACAGTGTAAAAATATATATATGTACCTATAGGTAAATACACTCGAATGCAATTATAACAAGGCCTAGCTAAACTTCCAGCAACTCTCTCACGTGTGTAAAGTTATAAAACACACTACCCAGTGTATTTCGTTAATCGGAATTATTAATGAAGTAAGCAACATGCGCTGTAATACGTACATTACGTACATGTACACAAGACACACACATATGTGTAACTATAACTCTATTTCACAGACAGGAACAAACCGAGACATACAATGTGGCTGTACCTTCGAGTATACGATTCAAAAATAATATCTCGTATTAATAATTTTTTCTTTTTTTTTTCCATACGTTCAAAACTGCTCATTCCTTCTATGATTCAAACAGCTGTAAATACATTGCAATACGAATGCATTAGTACATATCACACGTATAATATATATTAGTACAGTACGTCGAAAAAAAGACCACTTCCACACACACACACACACACACATATACGTGCGAGTAAGACAGAACTCAAGAAAAAGCAACAAAACGAAAACGAAATAAGAAGTTGAAAAAAAAAATAATAATAATAAAATAAAAAAAAAAAATAAAAAAAGTAAACCGACCAAATATAAATTTAACATCGCTGACCTACAGTACGACGACGACGACCACCACTACCACCACAACGACTACGACGACGACGGTTGATTTTATTTGATGATAATATGGAAATTCGGTTTCCTTTACGACTTCCGTCCGTTGCGAAATAGACAAGTAAAGGTGGTAGGAATTCCGGGGCTGTTGCAGTTATCCACCGCTCGCCTTACACCCTGCGTGCAACCCTTTACGTCTTTCAACTTTTTCCCGCACTGACTACAGACGACTGTAGTCTAATTTTCTCGCCTCGTCCAGCGTCAGCGTGCGTATAAGTGTAGGTATAGGTACATACAATCTACAACCTACCTACCTACCTACCTACCTAGCTAGCACACACACACGTTAAGTTAGATCGAATTGAAAAAGTATATAATCATGGAAACACTCCTACGGTGTAGATAAATGCCTCTGTTATATGCTGCCACGACTGCTATTAACGTTTGTTTGCAGCCATAACCCAAAAGCACAACAACGGATATCGTGAAGAATCGCGTGAAAAATAATGCTTTCACGTAATACCCACCTACCTACCTACCTACCTACCCATCTACCCTTTTGCTTGCTAGCCCGATGGTTGTTGGACTTTATCATTATATAGTTAGGTAGTACATGTATAGCTACGTGTGGCCCCTCTTTTTCTATAATTTGCTTTATTATCGCGTCCTGTGAAAATTGCGAAGAAGAAAAAAAAATTCTAATCGAACGAGGTTAGCGTTTTCATTCTACCGATACCGTAAATGTTTCATTTTTTGATCGTCGCTCGATAGGTTATAAACCTATATATATTTCGAATTTGCCTGACGCGAATAAAATGACCGAAATGTGGAGAATAACTAAAAAAGTGTAACACTCTGCACTCGATAATGGTGAGAACGTCGAACGAGCTGGAGCTCGGCCCAATGATGACGACGACCTAATTGATGGTAATTTAGTGTGTGACATGCATTAAGTAGATTGGTTTAAAACGCAGTGTCGTAGGTCAGTTGTTTAACATCTACTTTTGTACTGTTAATCAGAATGTGGAAAGGTGTGAATTTTAGAAATTTAGACCAAGCTGTATCATTCTGATATGATTTAAAGATCGCTGATTTGTACAACAAAAAAAGGAGGATAAGTGATTTGGCCTTGTACTTAAATTTTGAAAATTATAATGAAACATTGTGAGGGCGGCGGGGGAGGTCCCCCCAAAAAATTTTGAACGCAAGAACCTCTCCCCATCCCACTTTGCACCACCGCTATAGTGAAAAAATGCATATTTCTTATAAAAAAAAAATTGTTAGAAAAATGTGTTTGTGCTGGGAAAATATTGAAGCTAATCGTAATATGTGGGGGTAAGACGCAAGACGAAGCTATATATTGGATTTTTTCAATTTTTTTTAGCCCTTTAGGTACATGAGAAGAAATGAATAAAAGAAATTTTTGAACTTTTATTACGCGAAAAACAAAAGAGATAAGTACATGAATTTTTTTTTCTAAAATGTTTATTTTGGTGAGTACTTATTTTTGCATTCTACATGATAGATCATCTTAAAAATTGCAAAAAAAAAATAAAAATACTTTTAAATTTTTTCCATTAAAATTGACCTGAAATTAAACGAAACCACCATAAATGAAAAGAGCACATCAGAAAACTTCAGGATCCCAATTTTTGATTATATACGTTTTTGTTTACAGACGGTTTATGAATTTTTAAAAATGTGAAAAATTTAAATAACGTATACAAGGTAGTTGGTGGTCGTAGTTACCCTATAAATTATTCGGTTAAAAAAAACTAATCTCAAATTTTCGTTCAGCGGGTCAAATTACTCCCATTTAGACCCTTTCCACGATAAAATGTAAGTTCAATTTTCAATTTTTTTGCTAAAATTGCTAGAAGTCTGGGATGTTTTTTCTTGACCAGCGATAGGACCGGTAGGGGTAGAGTTAGATATTGAATTGAATACCCCCTCCCCCCCAGGTTCATCTAACACCTATACTAAATCTATATTTCAAGTTTAAACGCTGTCTAAATTTAGTACGAGGAGAGTAATGTGAGGAACAAACTCAAAAAATGAGAAAAATCGACCAAAAAAAAACACATTTTTGGGACTGTGAGGGGAAGGCAATGGACCTGAATGGTCAAAACACTAAAAAGGCGCATACATATCTAATTTCAACTTCCTAGCTTAATTTGGAAGGAAGATAGGAGAGGAACAGCCGTTTTTCAAAGTTAAAAAGGGGAGAAAAATCCTCATATTTCCCCTTCTAATTGACCTAGGAGGCTAATTTTTTAATATTTAATACAACATTGGATTGTTTTTTTGATCGGTTCAATAAGAAATATTTTTTTGCAATTTTGAACCCTCAGAACCCCCCCTCCCATCCCCCTCCCAACTTGGGAATAACAAATCACTGAATTTTGATCCAAGACCAACCCCACTCCAGAATATCAAGTCCGCCAACAATTTAAGAATGTTTTCCAAATTTGATCGATTTTGGTCGGTATCCAGCTCAGCAAATGATTTTTAGCTCGGGTGGGAGGTGGGGGTGGGGGTTAAAATAAATAATCAAGTATCTGACATGGCCAAAAATGGTCGTAACGGTCTTCTAAGACCTGAAAATGGATTTTGTTGATATTCTCTCCCCTCTCATCCATCGTAGGTCGATAAATCGTGATACGCTGGTGATCATTGACAACGCGATATTGGGTAAAAATTGAAAACAGAATTTGAAAAATATTAAAAGTACATTCTTATAGTGATTATGGGAAGAAGGGGAGGTTTTCAAAACCATATTCACTTTTTAAAATATTTTAGCAGTTTGAATTACATTTCCAGTGAATCATTTCATAATTAAAAAACAGCATTTTTCAGCCTGATTTTCGTGACAGATTACACTCATAAGAATGGAAAACTAATCTGCATCGCGGGTAGAAAGGATTCAAAGGGGCTAAAAAAAGTCGAAACCCTCCAAGGGGCACATCCAGGTCCCCAGCTAAATGTACGTACCAAGTTTCAACTTCTTATCTGAATTTATTTGGGAGATAGGGGAGGAAAAGCACTTTTCCAAGGTTTAAAAGGGGGAAACCCCCGTTTCTTCCTTCCTAATTGACGTTGGAGGCTGATTTTTGTATATGTTATACAATTTTTGATTCCCTATCGATTGACTCAAAAAAGCACAATTTTTGTGTTTTTGGTCCGTCAGCACCCCCTCCCCTAAATTAGGGCATGACTGAATTTTGACCCACGTTTATCCACACTCACATATATCTAATCCGCCGCTAAACTGAGCCAATTGACCGAATTGGAGTGATTTCGACCGGTAATGTTCGACAAAAATGTGACGAACATAAAATTCGTTTTAATGGTCTTCTTGGACCCCAAAACGCATTTTGATATCCCCCCCCCGCCCCATTCACCGGTTATCGATAGACTGTAATGGCCTGGTTTTCATTGACAATATGACATAGATAATCGAGCTAATGAATATTTTGAAATTTGAATAATTTCACGAAGACAGCAACCTCTTGTTTCATTCTATTGAAAATAGGGAAAATTGCTCTTTGGTAATAAACCATAAAATATTATTTAAAGTCCCTTACGAGCATGCTAAGAACCACTCTTTGCTCTTCCCATCAGCCACATTGGAAAAAATTCCCCCAGAACATTCTCAATATTATGCACATGGAGCTTTGCAAGAACGTCTTTGTACTAATCATACATTTCAGATAAAAAAAAAAAAAAAAAAAAAAAAAAAATCGAGTTTCGACCCCCTACCCCCCACCTCGTCAAATATTGATATCTTTCACGTTATTTTATGCTTCACTACTTAGGGTCGCAATTAAAAAATTTTCAACTCCTGAAAAAACTGAATTTTAAATTTTATTTTCATGCAGAAATTATGGTGCCAGAAAATCGTTTTTCCTGGTAAGCAGATGCGATGGAAAAAATTTTGTACGGTTTTAGGAAACTTGAGTGTAGATATTTTCACCTTTATTTCACAAATTGAATATTATTAAATATCTTTAGAGACTCAGCAATGTACCAAAGTAGAACAATATCTAGCTGCGCTTGAAACTATGCTCAAACGATAAAATTCACAAAATCGAGCATCATTTGAGCAAAACAAAAATAAATAAATCTTTTTAAAATATCAAAATTTTAAATAAATGAAGTTTTTTTTCATTGTCAAATTTTGATGAAAATAATAAAAAAAGTGTTATTAAATTTTACTTATTTGCTGAGAACAAATTTAAAAAAAAATTTTAATGTCGACACAAGACGTAATTTTCATGCTTTTGATTGTTCTCGAAATAACCCATCCGGAGTATAATTTTCACCATTGTTCCATCTTTTAGGCCTTCTTCTAGACTTAATTAGTTTATTTTTAAAATGTAATAGTTTTTTTTTATTTTTATTTTCATTTACCTGTAATACCGAAATTTTCAAATCTCTTTTTTCATTCCCTCGTGCAAATCCCAATAAAACCTATTTCCCCAGCACAGAAATAACATCTCTGTATTTCATTCTAACTAATTTCAAAATACCATCATCAGATAGATGTAGGTCTCCAGGTACCAAACATTAAAACTATGCAAATAAAACCAGAAAATAAATTTAAAATCAGCACTTCCCATACGATAAAATAATTTGCACAAGTTTGAATTTAATTTCCATCGTTATTACGCCTGATGCCACAACTCTGGCGCTAAAAATACCCAATACGAAAAATAAAAAGCAGAAGAAGAAGAAGAAGAAGAAACTACACATATATTTAATGGCGTTTGAAAAAAGTAAAGATGGTGATCTACTCATTCGTTCAATTGAGAGATGTGTGTAGTCGAAAGTAAATAAATAACAGTGTTGCGGTAATAAAAATTTATGGGAGGAGTTAATGTTTTAAGAAGGAAAAACTATACGTTCGTTGCTCCTTCATGTAGCGACTGCTCGGCAACCTGTCGAACGAATTGCTTATACCGAGATGACTACAGATGCCGCCATAGGTGTTATACCGTACTAAAATATACCCATATCTCATACACGAACCGAGCGTATAAAAATGGCAAAAAAAAAAAATCATCATTTTCCATAAGTACCAAGCTACAATCTGTACCTAACCTATAGATAGATTTTTATGCATACGAATACGACGAAAAGGCAATACAACATAACATATCTATTTATATGCGGATAAAGCATATGCATCTAAATATCAATTAGGATTCGCGTATAGATAATCTTTTAGCCATAAATATGCGACACGATACGACGCCTGAGGAGTTCCCTATCTTCATCTATACACAGCAAAGTCGTTATTCTTTCAATTACATTCGGGTACATTGGCTCAGGCAATTTTACTACCGTTTTCCAAACGCTATACGAACAATAGAACAGAATTTTTAAAACGCGAAGAAAAAAGAAGGAAAAAAAAAATACCAGAAAACAAATAAATATCGAGCAATAAATAAAAATGGCCAACTTTAACTACGTGTTTATTCTTATCCCTGTTGGCCGCCTCGACTGTGCCTGCTCGTACGAAAATATACGCATTCGAGAGTATCAACAGATTTACGTACATGTACATGTACACTATATACACAGCAAATAGCAATAAAATAATGTTGTATTCGATTCGTTAATAGTATAGCCCATAAAACCCCATAATCATCGTACATCGAATCGCAAAAACATCGTAAAATTTCAATTCTACCAGTTACGCAGGAGGAAAAAAAATTTTCATTGCGAACCATGCTCCTTATTTTTACGTTAATTGTATGGGAAATGGTGAATAGTGTACACAGGCGAAAGGAGGCTGTTCATAATCTACAAACTCTCTACATTGTTGGTAAAAAATTTTAACGATCTAGGCTAATTAAAAGAGACTTACAAGGTATTATACTGATACAGACTCTTGCAAAATATAAATATATATATATTTTTTGGAGAGTAAAAGGCGCATAAATACTAGATTTGGGCTTCTTAGGGCAATTAGAAAGTAGTAGAGTAAAAGTGATTAATAATATTTTCTCTCCTCTTTACATTTATTTCAGGTATAAGTATCCACGTTGCTTTTCCATATTGATTGGAATATTAATGGATTTTTTTTTTTTTTGAAAACGTATAATCTTTTTTTGCTAATTTCTCAAAATTTTGACTGTTTTAAATTTTAATGCAATATTATATTCAGTCCTGGTTCATTTCATCATATTGAAACATCCCAAATCTGGCCTTGCATCTTCCAATTCTATTCAAAATTTCAATACGAGTTCTTCTCAGTGGTCTAGCGAAGCGATCACGATCATTTCGACATTAACGATTTTAGGAATGCGGAGGAGGGGGGAGAAGGAAGTGATCGTTGTAATTTTTGTATTACCATGATTCTTAATCAAACGACTCCCATTTGAAGGTTCATATTTCAGAATTAGTTGGATGTCAAAATTTTGAATCCTCAAGCTATAAACTTTTGAAATATAAAATCTTAAATTTTCAAAAACCTGAAATTAAAACTAAAACTCACACCAAAAAATTGAAACAAAAATCAAGCAAACAATTTAGTACTAGATCATGGATATTTAACATTCATAATCATCTTTTATCGCGAGTTTCTGATCAAAAACTTCATACTCAAAAATAAAAAATAAAAAACATAATATCAGAAACGTCGCGTTTTCAGAAAACAACACGCAGCCATAAGACATATGCATATCAAAAACGGAGAAAAAATTATACCAATAACGTTTAAAATATCAAAACATACACTAATTTCTTTGATTTTTCAATTTTTAAAATTTTTCTTTGTCTTCTTATTTTTTTAATCATCCAATTTTTTTAATTAATAAAATTTTTTAATTTTTTTAATGTGTTTAAATTTTTTTTTTATTTTACAATTTTTTTATTTTTTTTACTTTTTTAGTTTTTTATAGTTTTTATTTTCATTTTTTGCTTTTTATTTTTTTGTTCTTTCAATTTTTCGTTTTTTTTCGTTTTTTATTTTTTTAATTTTTCTATTTCAACTTTTATTGATTTTTTTTATTTTCCTATTTTTTTTTATTAAACATATCCTTGTCAACTTTTTGATGTGAAATGCAAAAATCATTCATAATCAACTTACATCGCGAAACGTTTCGTCAGAAATGTAATATCAAAAACATTACGTTTCCAGAAAATTACTCCCAGGACCAAGAAATATCCATGTCAAAAAACTGAAACTCAAACTCAAACAACTTACAAAAGAAATTCAAAATCTCAAAATTGAAACTCAAAAAACTGGAACTGAAATTCAAAAAAAGGGGGGGGGGGTTAAGATTTAATTTGATAAATTAATTGATTGAGACAAATACAAAGCAGTCTCTTCATAATATTTTTCAGTTTTTTCAGCAGTACTTGTAAACCTTTGAGCTCATTATAAAAAGTTGAGCTTTCATATCAAAAGTTTGGCTTTGAGCTAGATCAAATTTAAGTCGTTCGACATAGAATCAGCTACAATTTTAACTGCAGTTTCAATTTCAGGTTTCTTAAGTTCAAGTTTCAGTTTTTTGATTTTGATTTTTTTGAATTTCACGAGTTTCAGTTCCAATTTTTTAAGATTTGAGTTTCCGGTTGTTTGAGTTATAGTTTCATTTTTGTTTTGTTTAATTTAATCGAAACTGAAATATTGAAGTAGAAATAAATACCCAGAAAATGGAATTTAAAGTGAAAACTGGCACTCAAAAAAAAGAAATTAAAACTAAAACTCAAACTCAAAAACTTGGAATTGAAACTAAACCTAAAACTGAAAAAGCCAAAAAGTGAGGCTCCATAAAACTAAAACTTGAATTCAAAAAACCTGAAACTTATGTCAGTTATTTTGATCTGTATTGTATAGAGTGAAACATTGTACAGAGTAACAATCTCCACTGAAAAATAAACACCTGACATGGCCTTCAATCGATATCATTAACTCTCCCTTTTCATACTTCAAGCTTTGCTCGCCTAGGCGGATGGGATGTAACACACAGAATTTTCCTTTTAATGAAAATCAAACTAAATCTATCGTAATCACGGCGTGTAAGTATCATGATATGTTTGCACGGTCTCAAAAAAAAATTGAAAATCGTGCATGATAAATGCGAGCTCTTTAAAAAAAAAAACTAATTTAGAATTTTTTATACAAACAATAGAAACTTTTATTAACTAGGAAATAAGTAGTGTTGGTAGTCTAGTGCTAAATGAGTGGATCAGGGTAACTCATACATAAACTTTAAAATAAAATTCTATCTAAATTATGAAAATTTGTATAGCTGTATCTGTACTACTGCTGGCATCGCTTCGCTTTCTCTCTTTTTCTCCCCCTTCATCAGCAACTTATCTCTCCAACTGTGTAAACGCCAACCACCAACTGCACATCTTTTATAATAAAATAAACTCGATATTTAACGATGTTTGTCGCTTTTATACGTACTTATATACATTACTTATGTACGATGGTGTTCCGAAAGCGTCAAAGTTATATATGTACGTCGTTGGTACGCATTTCGCGCTCATCTCTCGTCACGTCTTGTAATTGTATTTAATTCGAGAAGAACGAAGCGTAGAAAATTATTAATTTCGGAGATGCGAACTTCGCCGAGCACAGCCAGCATCTTGGGCGCGAAGACAACAACGGTCTTCATCTGCAGCCCAAAACGCCGACATTGGGAGAAAGTGGCGAAGGGATGGAACCGGCATGGCACGGTGAAAGCAAACAACAAATAAACATTGTAGAATTACGCATCCGTCCGCACTGTCGTCGGTATATACTTATTACGAGCAAAGTTTATCAACTTGATGTAAAATTTAAAAAGAAAATAAAACTTGTATTGTGCAGGCAAGCAGGCAGACGTAAACGACTGAACTTGCTTGCTTTCGTATTTCGTTCGATGCAAAACGCGCAAAACTTTTGGTTTACAGAGAGCTTCACTATACATACGGTGAACACTGCTACGATGAATGTATAGTACAGCATAGTGTAAGAAGATAGATAGGTAATTAATTTAGTCAAATGATCGTATTGGTGATGTGTAAACAAGCATCTATAGTACGACAACGATGGCATCAACCTCGTATTTTGCAAGGCGCCTTGCCACGCCGCGCCGAGACGCACGCCAAACTACTTTTGCATATTCATGAGATGATTTCATCCCCCTATTTCTTCGACGAATTCGCCGACGCTCGCTGGTACCTCTACTAACTACTTCCTACGCTACGTATAGGTACTTTTTGGTATTCGCATTCTCGCTATAAACTTGCATCCCCAATATTCTCGTTGTAGTGCGTCGAAACGTTGCTGTACGATGTAAAAAGTACCTATACCATATAAGACTTCATAATACTCGTATAATTTCATCGTACAGATACACAATAGGTAAGTATACAGTAAGTAGGTGCCTGCTTGATGCTCAGCTTACCACTTTTACAAGAGAAGTTATCAAATACTTGCTTTTTTTCCAACTTTGTTACGACAGTTTGAAAAACTTTCTTTGGCTTCTAGATTTTGTTTGGAAAATATTGTAAATCCCCTTTTTTTTGGCTTGATTTTCCCTGATATATAACGTCGAAGAAAACTATAGGCTATTTAATATGGTCTATTAACCTATGATGGATTGTGGTGAGAAGAAAACCAACAAAAACGGTTTTGGACATAAACAAAGAGGTAATCTGGAGTCAACTGGAAACTGAAGTCAGATTAAATAAATTTTAAACTGAATGGGTGTTAAGGACTATGGTAAAATTGGAGTCAATGATTGGAAATCGCTCCAAAATATAGACACTGAAACACAAAGATAGAAATCCCCCACTAAAGGGTGTACAAGGATTACCATTTATGGTTTTAATTGCCTTATCAATAGACTGCAAAGTCCAACAGATGGAGTAAGATTCAATCCTTGTCATGAATCTGGAATCAGTAACAATCTGAAGTTACTCTTGAGTCAGAGTAAAAATGGCTTCTAATTTCCTAAATGAATACCATATCAGCTTAATCATGAAGTCAAGTGAAAATCAGAATCAGCAAATTTTAAACAGACTACTGATTTGTTAAAGAGTCAGATGTTGAAATTATTGAGGGATGAGTGACAAAGTTTTGTCTTTTGGTTGACTCCAAAGTCTGGGTATTGTAACTGAAAAATGGTAAAATTATGATTCTAGAATCAGATGGAGGAAAGAGGTTAAAGTTTGAGAATTGTTGTGGAGTGATTTCATAGACTGAAGAGTTGGGAATTAGCTGCCTCATTAGACTCTAGAGTGAAAGTGCAGGAGTCAGAGTCAACATTCATTACACCTTCGGAGTCTGGATCTAATCCCAGTTAATTAGTAGACTGATTGAGAGTTTTATGTTCATATTTGAGCCCTTTAAGGCCATTAGAACCATTTCTGGGCACGTTGGAAACTTATTTTTAATTTCATTCACTCGCCACCAAGTTCAAAATCATTTGCTGGGTCTCAATACGAGCCAAAACCCCCAAATTTGGTAAAAAGGCTTAGATTACAGACAGATGGAATACATATGAGTGGGAACAACGTTGGGTTGAAATCAAGCAATATGTACCTTTTACAGGTTCTGATTTTCAGTCCAACCCTACCCCCTTACAGCGGAGATAATGTGTAAATCCCCATCAAATTGAGTCAAGAGGTTGAAAACTGAAAAAGCATCACTTCAAACTCTAGGAATTAATAATTCACATAACTTCAATGTTTCAAATAACCCAGATGGAAATAGTAACTCACTCTTTTTTTCAATTCATGTTCTGTAAGTTTTTCACAAATATATTTACCAACCACATTTTGTTCTGACTTTGCCTTTCGCTTTGGCATAAGCAAAACTCTATCTGAGGTGCGAAAAATTAACTACAAAATGATTCAACGAATTCGTTATTTCAGCTACACTGACCGGCAGTGTTAATTTATGAATTATTATATTATAATTACACGTCATTGAAGCTTACAATTAAATACAACTTTGGATATAAATCAAACGCTGACCTCAAACCTACCATAAACATAAACTACTTACCAGGTATTTTTTTTTTTCACTTAATTGGATGTTTATCCGCAATTGCGACACTTTACCGTCATCAATTTCGAGTCCAATTTGGATTTAAATAGTTGGAAGAATTTTTTAATTTTTTCTGTTTACGTCATTACTCGCTTTCTACATTTCTACATATGTTATTGACGTGAAACATGAGCACGACTTATCGCCATTATTTTCTTTGCTTATGTTTCGAGGTCCTTTAATTTGAGGGTAAAAAATAAATTACCATGCATTGCGATTACGAAATTAGCGTTGTGAGTTTTGAAAAATGAGATAGTAACTCAAGGTACTTAAATTGGTAAAAGACCAGGCGAGCGTATGTGTGTTGTAATGGCAATGAATTTATCACTGAAAAAATTCAGCGGTTTATAGAATATTGTTAAGAATTTAATGTTTTTTTATTTACTGATAATTTAATGTGTTTTATTTAATCTTTAATGAAGCTCTTCGAGTAGCCCAAGTCAAAGTAATTATGCTTTGGGAGGCGTCGAAGAGAAATTTTGTTCGGAAATTCTATCACAAGACATGAAATTCTTCTACAATCATTTTTGTTTAAAAATGAAAAAAAAAAAAAAGTTATTCATGTAAGATACGCAGGCGTGATATTTTTTTTGCAACATCCATAAGAGGTACAGAAATTCTGACAACAATTTACAATTCAGCGTGAAAGATACATTGAAATGAAGTTTAGAATTGCTTAAAATGAAAAAAAAAAAAAAAAAAACTATGCAAGTTAGAAAAATATGGCTAAAAATAAACAAAAATGAATAAAAGTACGAAAAATTGGTCAAAAATCATAGAAAATGGAGGAAAACTACGAAAATTTACCAAAAATATCAAGAAATTTTCGAAAAACCATTGAAAATTGAATACAGAAATTTTTAAAAATGTGTAATAGTTGAAAAAATTAACCAAAAAATCACAAAAACGTGTTATAAATTCATAAAGTTCAAAAAAAATATATCAAAAATTTTGAAGATTGAACAAAAAGTTTTACAAAAACATCCAAAAACTCAGAAAATGAACGAAAAACCACAATAAAATTTTAAAAATATTGGTAAAAATATTTAAAATCACCTAAATTTACAAAAAATCGTAAAAAACACTACGAAAAAGTGTACAAAAATGTGTAAAAGCACAAAAAATTAATCAAAGTTGCATAAAAACGTTATAAAATGTAAAAATTTACCAAAAAAAAAATTTGGAAAAGTTGTTGAATGCTGAAAAAAAACTTTTTCCTGAAATGTGCTAAAATACAGACAAATTACTAAAAATCACAAAAAAGTTGAACAAAACACAAAAAGTCAAAAAAAAATTAAAAAAAATAGGTGAATAACTGTTGAAAACTGGGCAAAAGATTTTCGAAAAGCAATAAAAATATTTTTTTAAATGACCAAAAAACGCAAAAAATTGTAAAAAACTCAGTAATGCGTAAAAGCACAAAAACTTTATAAAAATCACTTAACAGCGTCATAAAGGGTGAAAATTCAACAAAAATATCCAAAAAAATAGTAAAAATGAAAAATATTACAGAAAATCTAGTAAAAATTACAAAAAAGTGTTACAAAAGAAATTAAAATTCTAAAACTGATGAAAAATATGGACGAATATTTGTTAAAATGGGTAAAAATTTACCAAAAATCATAAAAAAAGTAGATATAGAATATGAAAATTTTCCCATTTTAAATGTATTTTTCACGCTAAATTCAAATCTGCGATCGAAACCTCTCTATTATACCATAATTTTTTTCAAAAAAAGGTGCAAGTATAAATTGTGAATATTTTACAAGGGTTCACTGTTCGATATGGTTCACATGAAATTTTCCTCGAACTAAGGATTCGAATTTTTTTTTAGAGGCCCTACCTCATTCAAAGTAAAGCATCCTCTTTGAAAATGATCAAAATCTACGTATACTTGCTACCATCATCACCATATTAAAACTTCGATGTAGGTATCAGTTCATGTACCCTTATTTATCGGGCACATAGCTGCTTAGCAAATCGTTGTTTACCATAAATCTACTCTACATTTCGCTATTCAAACATATATACATACGTAGGTAGGTAGCATAAAGGTACCTACTACATACATTCACAACATATACGACGAACAAGCACGGTGCATACGATATACCTACACAGTACAGTACACTCTCATCGAATACAGCAAACATGAAGCAAAGAAGAGAAGGAAAAAAACTACGCTGGAAAACATTTCGCCAATAAACATGGTTTGAACGAGATGCACTCACACACACATTAATGTTGGAAAAAAAATTTCAATAATGCATGACTGAAGGTTTAAATTGACTACCGTTAAATCGCAAATTTCTCCAACGTATTTCAAAAACTTTACTCTTTATTCAGCTTCGCACTTCATACATCTGTGTGTAACTTTAATACGAGTTACGAGTACAACATCGTATGGTACTTATTTTCTTATATTCGTATGTACTGGTAAGATAGGTACTCGTCGAACAACCACGAGCCCGAGCACCACTGAACGAAGATAGAGTTTAAAAGGAAATACTCTAGAATCTCGCTCGTATATTTTTTATTTTCAACTTTACTCTTTCTTTATGAACTCGTATCTCGCAGATTTGTTTATTTTTCTTTCACAAACTTGTCCACGTTGCACGGTACGGTGCGGTGCAGTGCGTCGCGTTACCCGGAGACGTGACGAGACGTGAGTTTTCATCCAATTTAAACGCTTGTTGTTCGCATTTTTTTTCTGCTTTTTTTCCCTCTCAAAAGGTTGGTAAACAAGATAAAAAGAATTGATCAATTGGAAGATGAAACGAATGTATTCATCCCATGTTTAGTGATGCCGATACAGCGATATCCCATTTATTTATTTTTTTTTGAGAGAAAAAATAGATCAAAATGGCTGGGTCGAGACTTGACTTAAGATGCCAAACATTAATGGATGCATCAAGATTGAATTTTTCGCTTATGTTTTCATTTAATTTGCAAAAAATATTGAACCAAGTTACATGAAAAATCACAGTTGTAATTTTTTAACCCCTCTCCCCGCTCCTCTAGTTAGAGTACCTGCTCAGTTGTTAAATTTTTTTGAACTGTGATGATCACAAAGTATCTGTTCCCTTGCGTCTGTTCAAAGCATGAATCCGGCTTATTCAGGTGGAACTTGCTCGGGTAGATACGTGTTGATCCGGTTGTTTAGGATTCATAAAGTGACATTGCTGCTGTGATACTTTATTTTTATTGCACAACTGGAGAGGGATACTAAACGTTCAGTTGAAAATGTTTAGGGTTGAAGTTGAAAAAAGAAGAAAAATTCTCTATCTTCTATCTAATTCCTTTGCATCACAATCAGTTCAGACTTCTCCACGCCACAGGGTTAACTGGCTACCATATGCCTTTCCTTTCTTATGCAAGGGAAACAGAACTGACTTACACCATTTGGTAGGCCATTCACGACTCCTGCTTTAATTCCATTTTCACCAACAGGCTGCGACAATTCAAGTTCAATACCATCGCAACCAGGTACTTTGCGTTTCTTCATCGCATTCACCACCTCCCTTACTTCATCAAGTAGAATATTTGGCTCATCTGCACCTACCACTTTGACTGTAGGGACCAGTTGGTTTACCTCTGATGTACCACTGTTTTGCTACAACTGTTCGCAGTACATTTTCCAGCTGCCCAAGATTCCTCTAGAATCCCACTTAACTGTGCCGCCATCTTTTTTGGTCTCGCGAGTTCTGGGTTTGAAATCTTTGGCAATCTGGCGTATTTTCTTGTATATTGCACTGGTCTCATTGCTGTCTGCATATTCTTGTATTTCATTGTAGAACTGGTCAAGGTAGGCTTTTCTATCTCTGCGACAACACCGCTGGTCTTCCTAAATGCCACGACATGTATCCTCCGTTATCCATGGCTGCTTTTTTTCTGACACATGTTCTCTTTCCTTCATAAATGACTCACGTGCATGAGTAATCTCGGTTCTGATGTCTTCCGACATGGTGTTTGGGTCATATGTATCCGAACACGTGACATTTGTCCTAGCAGCCACCTTCTTCAATTCAGCATCGGTGAGAAAAGTCCATACTTTTTTCTTTGGGGGTTTCACGCGAATTTGCAGCCGTAGTCCTGCCACCAAAATTGAGGATCTGATGCCTTATTAGCTCCTGGATATGTTTTGGCGCTATTGTTAGACGATTTCCAACTTTTCTGGATTAGAACATAGTCACTTTGATTACGAGTGTGACAATCCCACCACTTCCATGTGTATAGTCTGCGATTATATTGTTGGAACAAGGTATTCGCCAACACAAGTTGCTGCTCCATGCAGAACTGCAGAAGTCTATCTCTGTGTTCATTCCTTGCTCTTAGATCATGACTACCAACTACTCCATAGTAAGCATCTCTGTTATCAGTCTTTCCAACTTTAGCATTAAAGTTTCCCAGCACCAGTTTTATGTCGATTTTTGGTAATGAAGCCAGTGTTTCTTAAAGGACACTGTGGAATTCTTCAATTTCTTCATACGGTGCTGTACTGGTTGGGACATATGCTTGGATGACACTCATGATGGATAGAGCTGCATCAATCCTGACAACTACCATCCAATCGTTGATGACCCTTGCATCTAACACCAGGTGTTTGTTTCTACCATCTATTATGATTGCCGCTCCTGTGTGGGCTCTTTTACCAGATGAAAGAATAAAGTTTCCCTCACCTGCTGTAAATTAGCCAACAGTGTTCCAGTGGGTTTCACTGATTCCTAATATCAGCAACCCTACTATTTTCATTTCATTTTCGACTACAGCTAACTTACCTGTAGTCTTCAGGCTGTGGTACATTCCACGTGCCTATTTTGTTGATTTTCTTCGCAAAATCGAACCGATTAGCGCAAACGGATATTCTTAGCACCCCTGTCCCATTGTAAGAGGTGCCAGAACTCAGAGCTGTTTCAATTTATCGCACTCATTAGGTGTTTCTTACAAAAGTGACCACTGTGGGTTTGCAAATCGTTCTGTGGTAGCCAGTTAACCCTGTGGCGTGGAGAAGTCTGAACTGATTGTGATGCAAAGGAATTAGATAAAAGATAGCGAATTTTTCTTCTTTTTTCAACTTCAACCCTAAACATTTTCAACTGATCGTTTAGTATCCCTCTCCAGTTGTGCAATAAAAATAAAGTATTTTCTTAATACTTGGTAGGTGTCTTAAAAGTACCTTCCAGATCTATTGACTTTTCTATCCTGTAAAATTTGACTCTCAGTATTTACCAAGTGTTTAAGAAGTATCCCATGGTGATATCAGAAGTTCGAAAGCATCTTACATTCTCATATCTTCCCCTCATTCTCAACCTATAGTTGTAAATGTTAAATTCACAAAGTTTAGACATAGATGTAACCATTTTGAACGAGCGAGCAATTTATCTAAATGCATGATACACATATATATACAGTGAAAGTACCAACCATAAACAAGAGGTACCTCTACCTACT
Organism: Ferrisia virgata; assembly: GCA_900060175.1. NCBI lineage: Eukaryota > Metazoa > Arthropoda > Insecta > Hemiptera > Pseudococcidae > Ferrisia > Ferrisia virgata. The sequence continues at coordinate 40,289 of FIZR01016531.1, forward strand.
ACCTAGGATACCTAATACCTCTACCAATGAACTACCTACATGTACAATATATACTACACGTTCATGTAGAAGCCTACAGAGAATCTGCTTATATGAAATTATCACGATGCTACTGGCTATGTGTATGATCATTTGAGTATCGTCAACGAACGTGTACAACTATACAAACCAATACATATAATAGAAGTACACACACAGTAGAATAAGTACATATTATAGGTACATTTACGAGACTTGCACACAATCATAAAAACCAGTTCAATCACCATCTATCTCAATACACCATATGCATACGGTTAATAGATTTATAAACGATTTAAAGTTTACTTAGGGTTTTGTTTCTTTTTTCTTCTACCTCTTCTTCTACTCCTTCTGCTCTTTCATTTCGGGTGTAATGTAATTTGAACCGAGTCACGAATTGTAAGATTAAAAATCAGAGATAGTGGCACGAAGATTAGAGATTCATTTAAGAATGAACGGTATAGGTATATTAACGCTGGAAGGTGCGCTGTTGGTGTTACGAAGTGTGCTCCAGCCATCCAACATCTTCCTGTTTCTGCTGCTTCAGCCACCGTCGTCGCTGCTAGGTAATCTTATGTGAATGGAATGCTTTTCCAAGTGGATGTTAATATTTCATGTAACGTTAGGTGGTTTTTATTCTTCATCCGCGCGCCAATACAGTATGCTCGAAAAGGTCAATCGAAGGTTTCACATCTACTGCATGTTGTTGTGTCGATCTCAATTGTACGTAATAAAATGTGTATAATTTTTTTGTTGGATCACGTGCAACTAGTACGTACAAATACCTACCGTTCAAAGTATATGTACCAATACACACGCAAATCTTATGGCATGTGTCATTGGTGAATCACATGCGACACGATACGTCAACTGCGATAGGAGTATACCTATTCGAGTATCATACATAAATACGCAGATATCACCAAACGCACGTATGTCAATAATTCATCTCGTTAATGACACAAACACGTTCACGTTCAATCGCAAGCCATGGGCTGTGCAGCTTGTTCGGTTCCATTTCATTCGCCAAAATCAAATATATAAGTGTCGTAAAAAATGAAATATGTTCGGAACTTGAAAAAATTCCACAGCGATACTCATTCAAACGGTTGGTTCATTCATTAGGTGGATTTCTGTATACGAGCGAGCGATGGTAAACAGCCCACAGAACAGATGAATAAACAGAAGTACACGCTATAGATCTATCAAATTGTCGAACCATGTTACAAATATGTCCTAGATCCATTTTTTTACTGGAGTGAGAAAAAAAAATGTTTTTACTGGAAATGCATGAGAAGATGTACTTTACTATGAATAAAGATGCATTTTAAAAAATAGAGGGAGCTGAAATTAACATGGCACAAACTTCTCTTGTAGGGTCGTCTGTATTCATTAATATATTAGTTAGTTAGGAAAACAAGAACTAATTTTATAACAGTACTCTTTTCTGTAAGGCTCATAATTTTCAAAAAAATTGCATGCCTTTAAAAAAAAAATATATATGTTTAAAAAAAGGAAAAATGTTACCAACATAAAATAAATTGAATAAAAATCGTATTTTGAAAAATTGATTTTCAAGGAAATAAGAAATTGAAAGAGAATCCCTTATTGTACCTCTTCTTTTTTCTAGAAAGTTAATTTAGTCTATGAAGTAAGGAAAGCATTTGAACAGATGATTTTTTTACAGCCAAGTTATAACTACCATCCCTAAGTTAAGTTGCACATCTTTTTCATGTTTAGAATTTAATTAAATTTTTTTTTCATCTCTGAAGTCAAGTTCAGCACTATTTTCACCCATAGAGACGAGTTCTAGATCGTCTTCATCTTCAGAGTTGAGTTCTAGATTATCTCTATGTGTAGGAGCACTGGAACAGAATAATTATTTCTAGAGCTAAGTCATGAATATTATCCACAGGGTTACGTTACACATCATGTTCATCTTCTGATAAACTGTAAGCCTTCTTTATCACTGAAGTCGAGTTCTGGATCATTTTTATCTCCAGAACAACGCTTTAGATTTTTCTCCATCTTTGAAGCCAAGTTCAAAATCAACTTCATTCATGGAATTATATTCTACTTTTTTATCTTTGAACCATGATTCTAAATCATCTTTATCTTCAAAAGTGAATTTTACATCTTCTCGATCTTTGGAGTCAAGTTCATGATTATCTTTAATTGCTCATCTGTGAACTTGAATTCTAGAACTTCTTTATTTTTAGAGTCAAGTTCTACCCTAATTTTTAACTTAGAAGCTAACAGTGAATTCTATTTATCAGTGTTTAAAGCCAAATTTAAGGTCATCTTTAGAATTAAATTCCACTGTTCATCTCTGGTTCTCTGGAGTTGAATTCTAAATCATCTTTATCTTTGGCAGTAGTGTAGTAAGGGGTGAGAATGAGTGAACAGTTCCCCAGGTAGCAGTGACTTAATTTTGTCAAATGGCGTAAGGAGAAATACAGCGACAAATTTTACAAATCAGCAGACTTTCGAGGCTGCAAATTGAAAAAAAGTTAATAAAAATGCTTTAAAAAATTCAAAATAATTAAAAATTTTGAGATTTGAAATTTCTAAAATTTTTGATTGACTAATGCGTCGAACCCAGCACTCATTTTATTTTTGTTTTCACGTCACGAATGTTGTTGACAAATTTTTTTGCGATAAGGGGAAAGAGGGGGTAGTTCAGGCGGAATTGTTTTTATACTATCACTCTCTTTGGAGCCAAGTTTATAATCATCTCTGATCTTCCTGCCTAAAATTAAATTCCAGACCCATTTCATCTCTGGAACCAATAGATTATCTTTATCTTTAGAGCTCGGTTTCAAGTCTTATCGGTCTTCAATGCTAAGTTCAAGATCATCATTATCAGTAGAATTTAATTCTAGATCTTCTTCAGATTTGGAGATGATTTTCAAACAACCTTTTTCTTCAGAGATGACACAAGTTTCATGTCTTCTCTACCTTTGGAGCCCAGTTAATCAGGATCATCTTCAATTTTCATCGCTAAAATTAAATTCTACACATTGTACATTTCTGATATCATGTTCTGTACTGGTACTAATCTATGTCATCTTTATATTAGTAGATTAGCTTCATTCTGTCACTATATCTTTGGGAACCAAGTTCAAAAATCATCTTTGTCTCTAGAATTGAATACTAGACCTTCTTCATCTTTGAACTAGAGTTCTACATCATTTTTACCTTTAGAGCTAAATTTAAAGGTATATTGTTCATCGCTGAAGCCTCGTTCAAGATCATTTTGGTCTCTTTGAATTAAATTCTATACCTTGTTAATCTCCAGAATAAAGTTCCAAATCAATTTTGTTTTCAGAGCCGAGCTCTACATCTTTTCCATCTTTAGAGCCAAATTCAAGCTGGGTAAAATATAAAGCCAAATGCTCGGTTTTCTTCATCTTTAGACTCAAGTTAAGAATCATACATATATATATATATATATATATATATATATATTTCTAGAGCCCATTTTACATTATCTTTATCTTTAGAGCAATGTTTCAAAAAGTTCTAAATTATTTCTATCTTCGTCGGATTTAAAACAGGAAATTGCCATCTCTAGGGGTTTAGAGTTTATTTTACATCACCTTTATCTCTAGAGCAATGTTCCAGAAAGTTCTACATCCGCTGTATCTTCAGAGTATTTGAAAAAGAAAATCTCCATCTCTAGATGCCTAAAGCCCATTTGATATCATCTTTATCTCTAGAGCAATGTTCTAGAAAGTTCTAGATCATTTTCATCATTGGAGGATTTTAAACTAAAAATTTGCCATCTTTAGATGCATAGAGCCCATTTTACTACCATCTTTATCTCTAGAGCAGTGTTCCAGAGAGTTCTAGATCCTCCTTATCGTTGGAGAATTTGAAACAGAAGATCGTTTGTATGTATTATTCTTAACCATGTTCAAGTGTTTTCAGGCCAAGTGAGAACTGAAAAGTTCGATGTTTTTTTTGAGTGGGGAGAGAGGAGCGAGGGAGACTGCGAATGATACGTGGAATTCAAAAACGTGAGAAATTTTCTTCAAGTCGTTGAATTGCTCAAAATTCTTGTTCTCTTGTTCATTAGTCAATACTCAATAGCATAAGTCACGGATACCCAACTAATCTTCCCTACATTAAATCTAGTTCCATGCTACTTATATTCTTCGAGTAAATTCTCGCTATATGTGAATTTTTTCCGCATCACCATCCAGCACCCTGCTTGATCAGCATCACCATTATCTTCAAAAAAAAAACAGATACTCTAGCTTGATCTGGCACAACATCTGGTCTAAATCTTCACCGAAGACGATAAAATGAGAAAAAAATCGATCGCGAAAATTCCTCCTCGAAACGCCCTGTGATATTTGTACAACGGCGAAGATGCGATCGTCTGAATCATTAAAGACCGACTGCTCTGCATGATAAGTTGTAATGTAATATCTCTTTGTCATTACTGGGCGGAGTACACGGCTACTGGTTTTCTTCTTGCTGCGCTTGGACGCAACAGTACATCTAGCTGCTGTTCAGTCGGTTCTCTGATTGCAGTCGCCGGTAGCTCATTATTATTCAAACAATGTCCAATAGATCGATTCTCCGGCTAACCTACGGTACTCGTACGAGGTTTACAATCTTCGGGTTTTTAGAGGCGCGCACTGCGTACAGCAACGTTCGGACAACGAGAAACGGTTACTAATTTCTGACTTCTTCGTAGGTACACTAACGTGTAAGTATGGGTACATTTAGGCTACTTTTTTTTTTCTTTTGTAATTAGGTAGTTGAAAAAGGTATATCGTAAACCTATTTATAGATAGGCTATGCATAAGAGAAAGATTTTTTTTTTTAAAAAAGGGACGAATTTACAAAAAAAAAAATTAAGAAAAGTTCTAACGCACAATATACGTAGGTATAGGAACGTTTGATCGTTTGCACTCATTTGGCATATGCTCGTAAGATAACATCTTCTCAATAAAGACCGGTTTACATAGGTTCGCGTGATACGCACGTATCAAAGACGAGTCCCAATTAATCAAAATGTATTCGGAAATCCTCTATTCGAGCTTTTTTTTTTTTTTATCTCTCTTTCTCGATATCAATTTTTCTTCTTACTTCTCCACGTTTTCCACTATACCTACTTTAATTAAACGACTCCCTCCGCGAACCTCTGTACGCCTGTTGCAGTAAATGCACGTCTATTAAATCGTCCTCGTAGGTCGCTATCGACGTCCTTTACTCTTCGTACAACGCGCCCGCACCGCACTGAAAATCTAATACCTGATAGATTATTTTAAATGATCTTCCATTTATTTAACGACTCTTTAGCAGTACTCGATACGATAACAAAATAACCGGTGCGGCGTGCTATGTAATTATACTTCCAAATCTCGTACACTTTATTATTATTCTTTTTTTTTTTTTTTTCAATGTACCTACTATTCTCGCTCAATAACCGGTAGCTGTTCCAAGTCAAAAAAAGATAAAAATTACCTTAGAGACGAAAAGAAATGGTCGCAGCCAACGGGAGTTTTATAACGTTATGTTATATACGAATATTCAAGATTGTATCGATCTTTCAAAATATCCATAAATCCAGAAACTTAAGTAAAGTATACAATAAGCTAACAAATGATATCTCTTTATCACCATTCACCTACCCATCCAAAGAATAAGAATAGGTACACGCTGCATGATGTCAAAAATATCTATACCTACTTAAACGAGTCTGATAAATATGGTACGAGTAATTCATACGTCGACACGCGGATGCATCCGTGAAAATTATTATTAATTATTTGTATAATTATTTTTTAACAGCGAGTGCTACGTGTTTGATAGATTTACTCTATTATGTAAGGAAATAGGCGCATGAGATCAATTCACGATCGATCCAGCACCATAGATGAGTCATCCAGCCATTTTATATTACAAATTAGGTTGAAATTTCCTGGACTTGAAAAATGATAGTAGATGCGGTGGTAATGAGAGGGGGGGAGGAGAAGGGACAGGCGACAATTTCCAGCTGAAAATTGGAAAATTGGAAATTTCCATTTCTTTAATCTAATTTTCTATGTAATATTGTCAATGAAAACCGGGCGATTAGAGTGTATCGACCAACGGCGGTGGAAGGGGGAATCCGTTTTGGTGTCCTGGAAGGCCATTAAGGCAATTTTTAGCCATGACAGATATTTATTTTTATTTTTCATTTTTTTCCCCAAACATTAAAATCATTTACTGAGCTCGATACCGACCAAAATCATTGCAATTCGGTCAATGGGCTCAGCTTGGCAACGGATTAGATATATATGACTGAGGATGACCTTGGGTCAGAATTCAGTTTTGCCCCATTCTGGGGGAGGGGATGCTGAGAGGCCAAAAACACAAAAATTGTTCCTTTTTGAGTCAATCGATAGAGAATCTACAGTTGTATAACATATCCAAAAATCAACCTAGATCAATTAGGAGCGTAGATAGGAGGGGTTTTCCCCCTTTTTGACCTCGAAAAAGGGCGGTTCCTCCCCTATCTCCCCACCAAAATGAGGTACGGAGTTGAAATTTAGTATGGACATGTGCTGCTTGGTTGAAACCATGTGAAAGTGAAGTTACCCGGAAGGAGTTATGTGAAATTTTTTCAGATTTTTCGGTCTCGAAATAAAACTTTGAAAATTTTAACGGAGATTTGTAGGCTCCTGCTTTTTAAGCTGGAGACTCAAAAAAATATCCTACAATTTTTTTCAAATTTTTTGGCCTGGTGACCACCTCTTTAGCTCTCAAAAATTATTTTCTCCATCATTACACGTCAATTTCGGACCAAATAAGACAATTTTTAAACGCTACAAAAAGGGGCCACCATCTAAAAAAAATTGAAAAAATTCAGAGAAGTGTAAAATACTAATAATAACACGAGAGATTTTTTTCGACTTTCGGGAAGTTGTATATGCGTGGAACTAATTTCTTTCAGGTAAAAAAAGGGAATTACCCCCTCCCCTTCATTCCTTCCCCGTAGACTCTAAAGGTTGACTTTGGATACATTAAACAACCTTGGGTTCATTATCAACTAGTTCAAAAACGAAAGAATTATGCTATTTAGACCCTCAGCACCCCCTCCTCCAAATTTGGGCATAACTGAATTTTCACCTAAACTCATCCCCACTGAAATATATCAAATCCGAATCTGATTTAAACCTCCTGCCTAAATTTGTTTGATTTTGGCTTGTGTTAAGCTAAATAAATGGTTTTTGTGTTTGAAATGAAGGAGGGGAGGGGGCAGCACCTGACATGGTCAAAGATGGTCTCAATGGTCCTACAGGATTACGATAACAAATTTTATTGATACTATTACTCTCCTTGGACACCCACCGTAGGTCGATAAGCTTACAATGTTCATCAACACTAACTTCTGGACCCTAAAATTTAGTTTTTAGTCTTAGAGAGGTCTCAATGAAGATAGGAACGGAACAGGGGCGAATTAATTCTCCAAAAATATCAGTTCTTGGGGCGAAAATTTCGTTGAAAATGTCTAAATACTGTAACATCTTTATATTTTTACCTCCTTAAAATAATTAACGTTGCAGTTTCTCATTTAAAATTAAATTATTTTTATTTTTCAACATTGAACCAAAAAAAAAAAAAAAGTATTGGACCTAATCAACATTGAATATGGGGAGGGTTCAATGGGGCTAAAAAGTCAACCCCCCCCCCAAAGGTACATCTAAGGTCCTTGCTCACTGTACATACCAAATTTCAACTTCCTAGCCAAATTTCGAGGGGAGTTGACCGAGGAACAAACATTATAAATTATAAAAAACAACCAAAAAACCTCAAATTCAGGACTGTGAGGGGGTGCATTGAAGCTGAGAAGTCGACCATCTCAAAAGGCAATTTTATGGTCTTTGCTCACTATACATACCAAATTTCAACTTTCTAGCTCATTTGGTGAGGTGATGGGGGGAGGAAAAGCCTTTTTTCAAGGTCAAAAAGGGAAGAAACCCTCATATCTCCCCTTCTAATTGACCTAGGAGATCGATTTTTGGATATGTTAACAACTTTGGATTTTCTATCGATCGACTCAAAAAGAAACAATTTTTGTTTTTTTGGCCCCTAAGCACCCCCTCCCCCAAAATGGGACAAAACTGAATTTTGATCCAAGGTCATCCCTACTTATATATATAGCTAGTCCACCGCTCAAGTGAGCCGATTGACCAAATAGGAGCGATTTTGGTGAGTATCGAGCAGAGTAAATGATTTCAATCTTCGAAAGGAAAAAAATTAAAAATAAATATCTGATATGACCAAAAATTATCTAAATGGCCTTCTATGACTCCAAACCGGATTTTAATGGTATCCTCTCACGCCCCCAATTGCCGGCCTGGCTTTCGTGGATAATAAAACACAGAAAATCAGGTTAAAAAATTTGATAGCCACGAAGCACGAGTCACCATTAATCACTCAAGTTGAAAATTTTTTGCATTTCAAATGCTCGAAGGTACGTTGACGATCAAAAACTTTCGAATAGCGTACTTTCAAGGTCCTTTCTACATAAAATTCTAACCTCGCTCGCAACATCTAGCTGGAGAAAAAAAAAAAAAAAAATTCTAAACAATTTCTAAAACATTTTTACGCCTTTACAAGCTCAACACGATGATATATTTGGCTTTTCACGCTTTTTAAAAATCCACCTTAATCCAGCATTACGCACTTCGGTACGCCGAAGATGATTAACGACGTCGACGTCGACTAAGGTCTCTTCATTTTTCAACACATCGTAACCAGCTAAAAACGAACTAAAAAAAAAAAAAAAAACCTTCAAAACGATATTACGCTCTGTAGGTGACGACTCTGCACCAAATACGCGATTTTGATTTACCAGCATCACGAGACGAGGAGTAAACTACGACGAAAGATCTAGTCTGGAAAAGAGAGAGAAACAAAAAAAAACTCATACGAGGGGACGTTAATCATCAGACCAATGCACATTTACGTAGCATATACCCGGACCCAGGTGCAGTTGGTAGTTGTGCTAGGGCAACAAGGGACCTATATTACACTACAGCCAAACATCTCCCTATTTATTTTGGTGTGCGAATAGTGACGGTAATGCGATTATAGTCACTTAACGCCTAATGTGTCCGCACATATAAATACTGACAAGTCTATCAGACGACTGTAGAGCTATACAATTGCGCTGTAAATTTTAACTAAGTATAGACCGTACATGTAAGTACATTACGTGATAGAAATCGTATCGTGGTGGTTATCATCGTGTTTGTGTAATGATTCGATGGCTTTGATGTTGTAGTAATAATTCTGATAAGTTCAACTTGCAACAAAATGGAATAAAATACAACAGGATGTGTGTGATAAGGAAACACAACATGGTTGTTTATTCATTTATGGCTCTCGTATGGATATCATCTCTTCCCCCACCCCCAACTCTCACAGCATCTAAAATATAAACAAGAAATATATTTTAAAAAACCTCTACCACTAAAGACTATGTAACAACCACATACACAATGTCATCATCTTCGCTGGCCTTTTATTGTACCTGCCTATCTACCTACCTACCTACCTACCTACCTACCAACGTCACCAAGAAGAAAATTACTATCGAAAAACAACTGTACGTTGTATTTGGTACGTTACGTTGCGTTGTTGCAGGTTGATGGAAAATATAAACTTTAAAATTATTCGTCTAGACGAGACAACAACCGCGCCCGTTCCGAAAGAGAGTGAAGAGAGAGAAAAAAAAAGTGCAGCAAAACGAAACACGTAAACAAACAAGTAAAGCAGCAATCTCGCGGATTAGTCTGGTGCTATTGCGCTAGATGAAGCAGGGTAGCTCTTTTGCATATTTCATGAATGTTTCATGAGATCCTAGACATCCCTTCGTGTAACGTCGCCACCACCACCACCGTCCACCATCGTGCTACTATAAACACCGTTTTAAATCTGGTAATTTCAGACCTAGACCTATATATGTCCAATAAAATAAAATTTGCACGTCGTTTTCTCAAAACTTGGGTCACGAACTGTTTTTACCCGCTCGTACTCGTACGTACGAGCGCGATATATTTTCACTACTAGCACATCCAAGTACATAGAGTAACACTTCCTTTTCTTTAGACATTTTGTTTCGATGTCGATGGTACACTTACTGCTGCATCTTTTGGGCTTTTCGAATAGTTTCCATACGGTTTTCCAACTACCTACCTGCCTATGTAGAGATACCAGGAAGGGGGGGAGGGGACAACAAAGCACTGACAGAAAGATGTGACGAACCACGCACAGTAAAATCGATACATGAGGCTGGATACCGGACGACGGACGAGCTTCAATGGGTGTTTATGGGTATTTTTTAGCCTAATTTTCTACGGCATATTGCCCACGAAATCCAAGCTATTACGGAGTATCGACCTACGGTGAATGGAGGAGACAGGGAGTGTGAAAGAAGAATCCTGTCTTAGGGTCCTGGAGGACCACCGAGACGATTTTTGGCCATGCCAAATATTCATTTTTATTTTGTCATTTTTCCCCTCGAAGATTAAAATTATTTATTACGCTCGACACCGACCAAAATCGCTCGAATTCGACAGATGAACTTGAATTCGTGGTGACGGATGAGATATATACGTGTCGGAATGGCCCAAGATCAAAATTCACTAATGCCCAAATTTGAGGCGATAGGTTATGAGGGACAAAAATTGAAAAAAAATTGTTCCATTGTGAGCCAACCGATAGAGAATCCAAAGTTGTATAACATACCCAAAAATCAGCCTCCTAGGTGAATTATGAGGGGAGATATGAGGGGACAGTTCCTTCCCTATCTCCTCTCCAAATTAGGAAATTGGAATTTGGATGTAGACTTAGTAAGGACCACATAGATGTGCCTTTTGGTGGTTTCGACTTTTCAGCTTCATTGCACCCCTCTCACAGTTCCAAAAATGTAGGTTTTTGGTTGGTTTTTGCCATATTTTAAATTTGTTCTTGGCATAACTCCCCTCCAAATTTATCCAGGAGGTTATATATGAGTGGGGATGACCCAAGGTCAAAATTCATTAATGGCCAAATTTGAGGCGAGAGCAAATGAGGGACAAAAATTCAAAAAATTGTTCGTTTTTGAGCCAATTGATAAACTATTCAGAGTTGGATAACATATCAAAAAATCATCCTCCTAGGTCGATTAGGAGGGGAAATATGAGGGTTTTTCCACTTTTTGACCTTGAAAAAAAGCTGTTCCTCCCCCATCTACCCTTTAAATTGAACTAGGAAGTTGAAATTTGCTATGAAAAAAAAAAAAAAGATTCAGTAGGAATTCTAGATGTGTCTTTGGAAGCGGAGGGAGGGGGGAGGAGGAGATCTACTTTTTATCCTCATTGCATCCCTGAAAAAAAAAAATGTTAGGTACGATTTATTTTATTTTTTAAGTTTGGCCTTCCCATTTCTCCATTCAACATTGACCTGAAGGGTTGAAATTTCACGTGTAGAATTTAGCGAGAGTTCTAGATGTGCCTTTTTAAAGGTTTAAACTTTTCAGCCTCATTGCACCTGTCCCCTTTGCCAAGTCACAGAAATTTAGTTTTTTGATCACTTTTTTCTCAATTTTTGAATTGTTTCTGTGTACATTTCCCTTCCATATGAAGGTAGGGGATTGAAATTTGATACGTAGATTTTATGTGAGTCATAAATGTGAATTTTCTGCTCAATTGCATTCAATTACAGCCCTTCCCCCCAAAAAAAACAATTTTTGGGACGATTTTTCTTATATTTCGAAGTTGATTTTCTCATTTATCCCTTCCACATTAAGCTGAAGGGTAGGAATTTCGAATTTCGAATTTCGAATTTAACAGGAGTTGTAAATGTGTCTTTCTGATGGTTTAGAGTATTTAGTTTCATGGCACAGCTCCCTCCCCCCACCCTTCAATAGTAAGTGCTGACGAAAATGTAGGGTTTTGGTCGGTTTTTTCATCATTTTTGAGTCTGTTCAGGGCATGTTTTCCCTCCAAATTGAGCCAAAATGTTGAAATTTGGTACATAGAGTTTGTAGCGGTCGTCAATAAGCCCCTCGAAAAAATGGCTTTTTGAGATGATTTTTCTTATTGTTTGAGTTCGGCTTTCCCATTCCTCTTTTCCACATGGAGCTGAAAGGTTGGAATTTCGTACGTAGAATTTAGTACGAGTTCTAGGCGTGCTTTTCTGAAGGCTTAGAATTTATAGTCTCATTGCCTAGTCTTCTTCCCCTCCTCGGTTGGTCATTTTTTTCTTATTTTATGAGTTCATTCCGTGCACATTTCCCTTCTAAATCATGCTAGATAGTTGAAATTTGGTGCATAGATTTTGCAAGGGTTTTAAAAGCGGCTTTCAGTGTTTCAAAATTTTTATCTCAATTGCATCCACTTAAAGCCCAAAAAAAGCAGTTTTCGGAGTGATCTTTTTTCATTTTTTGAGTTCTATCTTCTCATTTTTCCCTACCACGTTGAGCTGAAGGGATGGAATTTGTATGCAGAATTTAACCACAGATCTAGATATGCCTCTCCGAGTTTTTAGACTTTTCAGCCTCATTTCATTCCGAGGGTTTTGGTCACTTTTTCTTAATTTTTGAGTTCGTCCCGCACTAGATTTTGTAGGGGTTATAAATACGACTTTTGGTCGTTTAGAATTTTCAGCTCTATTGCATCGAATTGCAGTCTCAAAAAAAAAAAAAAACGGAATACCAACAAAATACGTTTTGGGGTAGTAGACAATTTTCGGCCATTTCAAATATCTATTTTCATTTTGTTTATTCCGCACATAAAAATTATTTACTCTGCTTGATACCGGCCAAAATCGCTCCAATTCGGTCAATCGGCTCAGTTTGGGGACGGATTAGATATATATGAGTGGGTTTGACTTGGGGCCAAAATTCAGATTTGCCCAATTTTCGGGAACGAGGTGCTGGGTGGCTAAAAACACAAATATTATTCTTTTTTGAGTCAATCGATAGAGAATCCAAAATTGTATAACCTACGCTAAAATAAACTTCCTAGGTCAATTAAGAGGGGAGATATGGAGGTTTCCCATTTTTTGGACCCCGAAAAAAGGCTGTTCCACCCTTATCTCCCCACCAAAATGAGCTAGGAAGTTGAAATTTGGCATGCACATTCAGTAGGGGCTTACATAGATGTGCTTTTTGCGGGTTTCGACCTTTCAGCTGCATTTTTTTCCTTCACAGCCCCAAAAATGTGATTTTTTGTCAAGTGTTCTCATTTTTCGAGTTTTTCGAGATTGTTCCTCACACGATTTTCTCCTTCAAATAGGACTAGGAAGCTGAAATTTGATATGTACATCGAGTACGGGCCTCAAATGAGCCTTTTTCGGAGGTCTGAACTTTTCAGCCCCATTAAACCCTCTCACAGCACCAAATATTTAGTTTTAGTCGGTTTTTCCTATTTTTTTAGTTTGTTTCTCGCATAACTCCCTTCCAAATCGGACTAGGAACTTGAAATTAGACACGTATATTCAATATGGACCTCAGTCCTGTTTTTGGGGGGTCTCGATTTTTCATTCCCACTATACCCCTTCACAGTCCTGAATTTGTGGTTTTTTGATTATTTTTTCCAATTTATAATGTTTGTTCCTCGCATAACTTCCCTCCAAATTGGGCCAGGAAGTGGAAATCATGCATGTACAGTCAATAAGAACTGTAGATGTGTCTGGGGGAAAGGTGCGACTTTTTAGCTTCATTGAACCTTTCTTATTCTCAGTGCTAATATTGGGAAAAGTGTTTTTTTTTTTCAATTTTCACGACTGTAATGTGCGATAAAAATCAGGCTGAAAAAGCATCGCTCTGCGACGCTTTTTTTTTATTTTTCATTTACATTCGATGCGAAACAGTCGAAAGAGAGAAAGAGAGCCCGACAGATGGACAGAGACACTGACATATATGCTATCTTTAGCAAAACTACATCGAAATAACCTTGATGACGATGGCAGTATAGCCAAAGTAGTAACGCCAATAACCACCTAGTACACGTTGAAATTATCCAATCAGTTAGCGATCTGCGAATTGAACGAGGCGGAGCCAATTAACGCCGCAGATTTTTCCAGCCGTCGCGACGAAAAGTAAAGGGAAAAAAACCTCGTAGTTCGATATTTTTATACAATAAACTGCATAGAGTGAAACAAGAAGAGAGAGAGAGAGGAAAACTCGACCTGCAGTTTCGCCTCTCATACCTCCTCGCACCTACAAGTACATTACGACGACGACGTTGAGATAAAAATATAGTACGTAGGTAGGTACTACTAGGTACATTACATACACCGTGTATTTTATATGGACGAATAATCGCCTAAGGCTGCAACGACTTTCTGCCGTAGCATCATTAACTGGACAAATTGGTTAACGACATCGATAAGTAAAATGTAATGTCGATAATTTATCTCAGCCAGCTTGTTCGCCTGTATTTTACCGACCTATACATTCGTTTACGAGTACACAGCGATATGATGAAAACCCCAAAGGGAAGTATACATACAGTGATAAGGGGTCGTAAGAGGGTTTTTTTTTTTTTTCGTATACCATAGATAGTTTGGTTTTTTTGGTGGCGAGAGGGAGCGGGCGAGGGTGACTAACGATGGTGTAGCTGTGTTTGCGTGATCGTAAGTACATGGTTCGATGATTTGAAGAGAAGCTTTTGTTGTTATTTTTTCTTCGTTTTTGTATTTTGTATTTTTTTAATACCGTTGAAGAGGAGTTGGTTTATTTTAATGCTGTATTAGGTTTTGATGAGATTGCTCAACCATGATGTAGGACTATTCTGATTACTATACACGTACAATAATATTGATTTGCAATGAGGGTAAATAGCAGAATATTCAGAGAAGTCTGGACGATGCTTTAACTAATAAAGCGATACAAGCAGAACGAAAAATAATCTATAAAGAGGTGAAATAAAAATAATATCCTACGTCCTTTCATGTGTACAAACATACAAATCGTGAGAGATAGATTATCAAAACAATATAGATTTATGGGCCAAGTACACACAAAACGATACGAAATTCTTACAGATAAATGAAATGAACTTCTTTTCCGAATTAAAAAAAAGAAACCAAATTCTCCGAGTATGAAAATCACCACAAGCAAAGATAAGTCAAGTTTTGGTAGAAAGTTGAGGCTCAAATCCATCTCACACTTATCGAAAACAAATGTTTAGCGATTTTTCTGTCTTTCAGTGTACGAGGGTGGGAGAAATTTACTGTATTTATCCTTGATTTTTGAAGAAAGTAGATCTTAAGTAAAGCTGGGGGAGGGGGTGTGATTTTGCGAAATACTAAACAGGAATAGCCAAAAAAATTACCACTCTCCAGTGTATCTTTGAGCTTCAAAAATGTAATTTTATTGTTTTTAATCATATAATCAATCAACGAAAACCATTTTATTGACCAGCAAGATAATGCAAAATACATTTTACACTCGGAAATTTTTTTCATTATATTTTTATTGTTTTTAAAATTTTGTTTGATAATTTTCGTTCCAATTTTATCTCTTGCGTTTATATTATTCGGAATGATTATTTCGATTTTTGGGGCTTGTTTCTAGCTAGGTACATAAAAACTGAATATTTTACATTCGAACGTCTAAACTTTCATCATGTCTCCCATCTTCGTCTATGAAATTCACAGAAAAATGGCGAATAAAAGATAATCAAGAAAATTTCACATTTCAAAATCCATAAAATTCATAATCAACAAATCACAACGAGAGGAGAAATTTCGCAGTAGAGGAGTTCAAAAAGTACTCCCAGATGAGAATAAGCGAAACGCTCTTGTCCGCGAATCTTCAAAATTTTCACAAAACATCATTACATAACCCTTCATCCCCCCACTATCTCACTCAGAATATCGAAAAAATGAATTTATCGGTATCAGAGCAAAAATTATAGCTTCAATTAAACTGTTGCGAGTGAAGATGAGAGTAACAATAATTATAAATTAAAAAAAAAAATCACCCCTAAAGAAAGAATGAAATTGACATAAGAAAACTTGGGGAGGTGAGTGGTTTTTAAAAATCCAAAAAATGCTCAAAAATTCGGTTCTTTTCGAAATAACAGTAATACCCTAGATATGAATAGAAGCAAAGTTGTTCACCTTAAAATTCTATATCAGTTTAAGCTATGAAAATTTTGCGAGAGGAACATGATTGCATAAACAAGAAGTAGCATGCACAAAATTTTTTAGCCTGATTTTCCATGCCATATTGTCAATGAATACCAGACTATCAGGGTCTTTCAACTTATGACGGATGGGGGGGGATTAGATATCTATGAGTGATGGCCTTGGGTCAAATTTCAGTTTTCAAGTCGTAGAAGACCATTAAGATTATTTTTGGCAATATCAAATATTTACTTAAACTGTTTCATGAAAAAATTTATCACTTAATATTAAAGCAAATATAAAAGCTAAATTAGAATTCATTAAGATCAATAAGTTCATTAAAGCTATGAAAACATTTTAATTCATTTATTTTCTTTATTTATTTTTATTTATTTTATTTTTTTCACTCCTGTATCTTTTTTCATTTTTTTATTGTTTATTATTTTTCTGAATTTTTTTCAATTACTTTTTATTCATTTTTTTTTCATTTTTTCCTCCGAAACTAAAAATTATTTGTACAGCTCAATACCGACAGAAATCGATCAAATTTGGCTAGTACGCTTGGATTGATGACAGATTTGATATTTTTCAGGGGGGTCAACCTTGGGTAAAAATTCAGTAATGCTCAAATTTTGGGGAGGGGGTGTTGAGGGGCAAAAATTGAAAAAAATTCTCCATTTTAAGCCATTTGATAGAGAATTCAAAGTTGTATAACGTACCCAAAAATCAGCCTCCTGGGTCAATTAAGAGGGGAGATACGAGGGTTTCCCCCATTTTTGACCTTGAACAAAGTCAGTTCCTTCCCTATCTCCTCTCCAAATTAAGTTAAGAAGTTGGAATTTTGTACATAGACTTGGTAAGGACCGTAGATATGCCTTTTGGTGGTTTCAACTTTTCAGCTAAATTGCACCTTCTAAAAGTTCCGAAAATGTAGTTTTTCGGTTGGTTTTTCTCATCTTTTAAATTTGTTCCTCGCATAACTCGCCTCCGGATTGATCCAGAAGATTGAAATTTGGCATACCTATTTAGTATAGGTCTTAGATATGCTTGTTTTGTGGTTTCAACTATTAACTACAATATTTACCTGTACCATTACCAGTTTACAAAAAAAAAAAAAATCCTAGAGAGCTCCGATTTGAATATCTCTTATTTTTCTTTTAATTGGAAAAAGTGCATTTTTAAGATTTTTATAAAAAAATATTAGCATAAATGTAAAATTTTAAAAGTTTTTCCACCAACTGGGAAGGAGAGGAGGGGACTCTTACCTCCTGCCCTTCACTTACGTCACTGACTCTTGGAATAATTTTCGTGACATTTTGGGTGCTGAATCATACCCAAAAAATGAAGGTGTTTTGGAATTTTTCAAGTCAAAATAAATTTAAAATCAAAATAAATCGCAACAAATAAAAGGAGCACTACAGAAAACCCATTTACCCGAATTTTCGATTAATTACTCTTTATTTATGCATTTTTGGTGAATTTTTAGAGACGTGAAAAACTGAAATGGCTGATACTGGGAGGGTTCGCAAAGTCACCCAATTATTAAAAAAAAAAAACAACATATAAAGAGTTTTAACAGCTCACTTTGCAATAATAGTTTAAATTTGCCATGATTCAACGTATATGTATCGCTTGCTTTTCATAGCTTAAAAGAAACATACGATAGGGGAGTGACGCCTCACCCCCCTCCACATGGGTCAGACTAAACTTTAAGAACTCTCTTTGTGTCAAGTGGGTGCTGTAATTTGCTTTCAAGAATTTTTCACGCACAAAACTTGAATTTTGGGCTAAATTTTTTAACCATTCTAGACGATGTTAAAAATTACGTCATTTTTGTACCTCCCACCTGGGTGCACCTTTTGAGTGAAATAGGTCAAATTTAGTATCATTTAAAAGGGAATTTTATCAGCAATATAATTTTGTATAAACATTTCGTCGCTAAATCGCTTAGTTTCCGATATATTGGGCAAAAAGTAAATTTTGGGACACGTTTTACCCCCCCCCCCTCCCACGGAAGGGAAATCACAACGGATAGGGATGCTTATTGGTACCTGTCCGAACAATTATCAGCAAAAATCTCAAAGATACCATATTCGAAATTTATGCATAAATTTACATTCTAAATTTTTTAAGGCCCTTCCCTTCCATTTGTTTAAAAGAAAAAATTAACCATATCCTCATATAAAAAGCAGTCAACAAACAAAATTGAAGTATATACCGAAAAAAAAAACAACAAAAAATTGAAAATATACAAACGCTGAACACTTTACTCGAAACATTTTGATTTTTATTTCAATTTTAGGAACCCCTCCCCCTATTCCATTCTTTCTCCCCAGCATTTCCTCTATAATAACATATTTCGCTCGAAGAAAACGTACGAAAATAATTTTTAATGAACCCTAAGTTTGCCACTAAACCTTATCAAAATCTACAAGATTGAAAACTCATTCATATTCATCTCAACTTTCAAAAACTTGCCTACCTATGTAAACATGAGAGACGCGACGTAAAAAAAGCTCAATCCTCGTACACAACAATCTTTTTTGACAGTTAAAAAAAATAAAAACATTTAATCGCACTAAACACGCGTACGTCTTTCGAATAAATAACAAAAAAACAGAAAGTACTCACGTTTTCTGTACGGCACACATTGGTCCAATTTTTAATACATCGAATTGCTCTGAAAACATACGAATAAACGAATTTGAAACATGTATCATTAATGGTAATAAAAAAATTTACCATCGTTATCATTATCGTAACATAAGACTCGAAAATCGTACTATCTGTACGGTGCATAAAAATACATAAATGCTTCGTCGAGTGGCAAAAACACCCGGCTCGGCGAGAAGGAGCGAATAAACCGAGTGGTACAGGAAAGTCATACTCGTACTACATGCAGAATACATAAAATCTCAATCTTATGGCTAGGCTAATAAATAACTCGGGCCAAGTTTCGCATTAATCCTACGAGGTCCAATAAGTACTAAAGTGTTTCGTGACAGGCTCCGGTACAGGAAGAAAAATTCCATTTATCGTTCACGACTGTTCTATTATGTAGCACTACCACTGTTACAGGATATAGTAGGACAACAGCGACGACGACGACGGCGCTGTGTGGCATTTACAGCATCCTCGTCGCGCGTCCTTTTCCAATTCCATCTCATCGTAAAAAAAAAGTGGCCAAAAAAAAATTTTTTTTTTTCATCCGCGCGTCAAGACGCGACGCGACTCGACTCGAACGAGGAAGTAAAATAAGAAAAGAGTGTGTGCGTGAGAGAGAGACAGAGAGAGAGAGAGAGAGAGAGAGAGAGAGAAAGGGAAAAAAACTCTAATTGTTCAAATTGCTCCAGTCACGCTGACAAGGAACACGGAAACAAAAGAAAAAAGCTAAGCTAAGCGACGGCCCACGCTAACAGAGTACGGAAAACCAGCGACTGGATGGAAGGGACGCGTGTGTAGGCTCGACGTGGGGTGTGCCAGGCCGCGCCGGGGCGCCTAAAGACGGCAGAGGAGGAATTTTTCCCGAAAAAGTCGCTTAATTTAATAAAGTGGCGTTGCGGGCTAAGTGTGCGAGATGTGAATGCGCAAGAGAAACGTCGTCGACGTCGACGTCGTTTTCCATTCGCCGCCGTACCATCGAGGTGGGGGCCGGCGGAGCGGTTGGGTGGATGGAAAGATCGAAGGGGTTGAGGGACGACGCAGGGGTGAAGCCGGGCGGTAGAGGTGAGCCTTCGCGACGGCCCGGAAGGTATCGGGGTGTACGTCGCGTCGCGTCGAATCACGACGACGCTATAACCTAATGGAAGAGCTATCGATTACTGCGTAGCACATCATGGCGCCGAATGCAAATCAGTATGGCGTCGTGTGTGTGGGGTACCCTTTTTGGTTTCCTCTTTCGCTTCCTCTTTTTTTTTCTATCTATCTATCTATCTATCTATCTATCTCTCTCACTCTCTCTCGGTCTCTCGGTCTTTCTCCTTTCGCCTGCTCCGCTCTACTCTCAGAGTACTATTCTACGGAGCGGTTCGTATCGTATAATATTTTCCTCATTTCTTCGTCCTCCTCCTCGCACGATGATGACGACTACGACGACGAGGACGTATTTTACTCTTTTCTTAATGTATAATATACGCGTATACGTGTACGTCGAGAATGTATACGTATTCTCTCACTCACTCACTCACTCACTCACTCGCCAACTTACTCCACTCTCACCAACAACCGGCGTTACTCTCTTTTGCAAAGTACCGCCGAAGGTGAGGGTAGCAAGGGTACCTACCCGGACGCCCTTGTCTATGTCTCGCGACCGCCAGCTCCACCCCGCACCACCCAAGCGCCGAATTCAAGCAAAAACACCTTATTGTCACGAACAATACAAACCTCGTAAATTTTCTCACACTCTTAAGCTCGCGTGTTTACAGCTATTTATCGCTTTTTAAAAGTGCCTACCGAATTATCCGCGAATATAAACGAGATATAACTTTTCTTCCAAGGCTCCTCCGTTTTCCAACTTTCTCTCTAACTCTTTTTATTCGCGCGTCTTTTTTTTTCTCGCCCTTTCTCTCTCTTTCTCTGTGTCTATTTTAGGTATCACATACACGTACGTGGTACGTATATTCGCGATGCGTATACCTATACTCGTCAATTTTGAGAAATGGTACGGTATAAGGCGATCGCCACCATTACATTTCCCCTTCCCCACCCCTCTGCATGTCACCATATCAGCAACTCATCTCGATCGTACATTTTCTCTCTGTTATTTTTATTTTATTTTTTTTTTTTTTTCACACTATATTAAAACTATTTCTTATTTTTGAACACCTTTTTTTATTTTTTGAGACGCTCCTTTCGCAACTTATAGACAGTTTACTAAAACGAACATGATCGCTGTGCTCAATTAACCCCCTACCTGTACTAATCCTCGTCTCATTCGGACGCTAGTTCAATGATACTTTGGCAACATATTTGGAAAAATTGACGGGTTTGAATTTTGCTCCTGTTCTCAGAACACGATTTTGGATTTCCGGTCATAAAAAGTGTTGAATTCGATACACGAAGGTCGTATTACCTGTATTTTGAAACCTCACTCAAAAATGTCGTCAGTTTTGAAATTTGCCATCCCCTCTCGGGGGAATGTATGAAATTTCGACTTATATCGGTGTGGAATTCGAATTTGCTGGGTTGAATTGCATATTCCCCCCCCCCCCCCGTGAAATTTTGGGTGAGATTCGTATTAAATTTGAAATGGCGAGATAAAATTACCTATATTTTGACACCACATATGAAAATATGGTCTATTTTGTGTTTTGACCCCATCCCCCCACACACACCCATCCCCTCGGCAATATGGGATTTGGAGTCGAATAAGTGTTAAATTCGTAATCGGAAGGTAAAATTACCTATATTTTGATATATTACTCGGAATACTGCCAATCGTGTATTTTTGGACCCCCCCGCCCCCATCAGGGGTTATATGAGTTTTAGGGCTGAGTATATGTTGAATTCGAAATAGAGCGGTAAAATTAGCTGCATTTTAATACCCCACTCGAAAATATTGTCAATCGCGTATTTTAACATCCCCCCTTTGGGATTTTGGGTCAGATAAATGTAGAATTAATTTTGAGAAATAGCAGAAATTTGACTCGCACCAAAAAAATTAAAAATCATTGAAAATTGGGTAAAAGGAATATAAAATTGATGTAGGATCACGCAATAATGTAGTAATGCAAATGAAAATTAAATAAAAATGACTAAAATTGAGTAAAAAATAAACAAAAATTGGTAAAAGTGCGATCAAAAATCCCAAAAAACTGTTGAAAAATAAGTGATAATGGATCTAAAATATGAAAGAAATCGTTAAAAATCATGAAAATGGGGTAAAGAATTCATAAAAATTGGCATAAAAACTAAAAATTAATCAAAAATTCTAAAAAACGGTTGAAAAGTGAGTAAAAATTAATCTTAATATAAAAAAAAAATCGTTGAAAATCATCGAAAATTGGGTAAAATTTTGACAGAAGTATGAAAAAAAATTGCCAAAAATATGAAAAAGTGTGAAAGTTGATGAAAATTTAGTAAAAACTTGACAAAATTTTGTTACAAATGCCAAAAATTGACAAAATTTTGTTAAAAATGCAAAAAATTGAACAAAAATTAAAAAGTTAAAGAAAATCTACCTAAATATGAAAAAAATTGCTAAAAGTCATTGAAAATTGGTTGACAATTTGACAGAAGGTCATAAAAACCTCGAAAAACTGATGGTACCTTGCTAAATAATGTTAAAAAATAGGTGAAAATTGACCAAAAATTGAAAAAAAGAACATTGAAATTTTGGTAAAAATTCGGTAAAAATGGTACAGTGGAGAAATTTGACCAAAAATCACGAAAACATGTTGAAAAACACATGAAAATAGACTTAGAGTTGTTATAAATCACTTAAAATCGGTTGGAAAATTGACAAAAATTTTGAATAAAAGATGAACAGTGATCAAAAACATGACAAATTCGTTATAGTCATCGAAGATTTATCAAAAATATGAAAATAAATTATAAAAAATTATTGAAAGTTGATTAAAAATTCTAAGAAAAATTTGAAAAATGAGTGAAAATTTGCCTAAAATGTAAGAAACAAAATAATCGTTGAATGTGTTTAAAAAAAAGGCCAAAAAACGTTTAAAATCATTGAAATGTCGGTAAAAATTGCAATAAATTGAACACAAATTACGAAAAAAATGTTTAAACGTATGTAAAAATTGACATTAAGAATGAAAATAAACGATAAAAATCGTCAAAAATTAGGCAAAAAATTGAAATAAATATAACAAAAAATGGTTTAAAATCACCGAATATTTGGGTATTAAATTGACATAAATACCAAAAGACATACCAAATTTCAGCTTTCTAGCTCTATTTGAAGGAGAGTTATGCGAGGAAATAACTCCAATAAAACTCAAAAAATGAGAAAACCTGACCAATAAACCACATTTCCGGCACTGTGAGAGGGTGCAATAGAGCTGAAAAGTCGGGGCCCCTAAAAGGCACATTTAACCCCCCCCCCCCTGAATGTACGTACTAAATTTCAACTTCGTAGCTCAGTTTGGTGGGGAGATAGGGGAGGAACATCCCTTTAACAAGATCGAAAAAGGGAAAAACCCTCATATCTCCCCTTCTAATTGACCTAACAGGTTGATCTTTGGATATGTTACACAGATTCTGATTCTTTATCAATTGGTGCAAAAGGGAACAATTTTTTTGTTTGTGACCCCTAAGTACCCCCTCCTCAAAATTGGGGCATAACTCAATTTTGACTTAAGTTCATCCTCACTCATATTTATCAAATCCACCGCCAAACTGAGGCGATTGACCAAATTGGAGCGATTTTGATCAATATCGAGCAGGGTAAGTGAATTTAATGTTCGAGAAAATAAATAAATAAATAAATATCTGACACGGTCAAAAATTGTCTTATTGGTCTCTTAGGGTCCTAAAACAGGTTTTGTTGATATTCCTCCCTCATCTGCCCTTGGTCGATAGACTGTAATAGCCTGGTTTAAATCAGACTAAAAAAGCTACACCTCTCCCCACTTCCTCTGCACTAGGAAAACGTACATGGAGAGCATTCCATTGAAGAAGTCTTAACCACGCCATATTGCAGCTTGCATTACATAAGATGAAATAAAAATGTATTAAAATGACCGATGAAATTTTCATCATTCACTATACAATCATAATGATCAAATAAAAAAGGATGTGGATGTGGGTCTGGGTATTAAGAATATAAAAAGCCAATATGCCCCTCATTTGAGCAATTTTAGTTCTATATCCCAAGCCTATAACGGTGGGGATTATTTTATTCAGAACATTCAGAAAATCGGTTATTGTCTGAATTTTCATAACAAAATAAGTTGGTATTTGAGGATTTCAATACTACAGTCAATCTTAATGTAGAGTTTGCAAGAAGTAAATTGACCATTTATGCAAATACATCCGCATATTCAGCTTGTAGACATGACTTCTTTTAGCGCATCTCGTATACGTACCTGTTTGCTATCTACGTGGCTTAGGTCTATGTATAGGTAAGGTACATATGTCTCAATTCGTAGTTAAGTATATTAATCGACATGAGCAGATAAACGATCAACTTTGGTACAGGTAGGTAGGTAGGTAGACAGGCAGGCAAGTAGGTAGTCTATTCGCAGTATTGTTGTCTTATATATATACATTAGGAACATATAGTAGGATGGAAAATTAGTAGGCCATCGCGTATAACGGTCACGAATATGTGCGCCAAAGAGCTAGAGACACGATCTTCGGGAGCCACAGCTTTTCATGCGTGTGTAACATGGGTGCGATCTTGATTACATTTTTTCCTGCTAAGGTATGTAATGTACCTATACGTAGTATGTAGAATGTATAGCTTAACATATCGTACCTACACAGATCATTGGTTATAGCATTCACTATACCGTGCTGCGGAACCGATTGATACAAAGACAAACGCACGAACAATGAACACACACGTATTTACCAATGGTTTACATAGTACATATGTGTGTGCGGTTCTGCATCTGCAGGCGGCTTGTGTCGGTAAAGCTTCAAATGCTACAACCTAAACAATGAATATATATTAGCAAAGGTGGTCGTGTCCGGTACTGTACCACCGATGCGACGGTTGCGATCGTGATACCAAATTCATATTTTATCCTCCATCTCTGTAGATGGCTGGCGCTGGATGGCGCAGGCGACTACTGCCACTTCCAGCAGTATGTATGTAGGTATCTATAGGTACACTGGAATTTGCCTTAGTCTGCATGCATAGTGCTTCCGTCTGCGTTGTCTGCATCGTATGTATTATACACGTAGATCTCTATTTATCTTGTATCGTGGCCGTCGATTGCTGCACAAGTATACGGAATAGGTTTCAATTCCGTGTACCAAGTGTACGGATACACCACACCGTGATGTATTTGTGTAAACAAATTGAAACATTCGCTTCGATCTCTACTCTCCGTGTGCGATACTGTGCCAGCCAGCACTGTCGCGTCTACGTCGTTTGTTTGTGGTTTTGTCGATGTCCTAGTTTCATTCACATTCTATCTCATCAGGTATAGCATATCGTCGGTAATGATCTGTATCTGATTTGTCGTTGCTCGTAAGCACATCTGCATACGTTGAAAATGTACCATATCGAAGGGATTTGTATTTTGTTCGTCGTTTTACACGTTTTGCGCCACAGAATCATGAGTGCCATTATTCGTCGCCTAGTGCGACCTTTTTCTTTATTGTTTTTTGCTTTTCGTACTCGAAGTATGCACATATTTTATGGAATACGGAAATAAGAGTGTTTGCATTTTAAAAGCTAGATTCAAATACATATGTAATTAGAAATAGATTCAGGATTCAGTCTCGAGAGAACTTTCACAAAATTATAACGTGCAACCTCATTTCTACGAAGTTTATCCTTCAACTCTTCCATACGAAAGGAAATCTCCTGATAGGGGAAATATGGTCGCATACGATTAATGTAAGACCTTCAATTGTGATCATATTTCATTTATTGATCTTCTTTACGTAGGAATAAAGGATGGTAGGTGTACAATTCAGAAAGTTGATAAAATTCATCACTTCCTGTAAGTTCAACTTCTTTCTAGTGCCACATAGAAAAAATATCGTAGCTGCTTGCAGGTTTTCTCTTCAACTATCCTGGATGCGTTGACAATCCCATACTATTGTTCTATCGTCCTTCTTGATTTAGGGAGCTTTTGCTTTGAAATCGTCTATAGTATCATATCTTCTTGATTACTGCGTTGGATTCTCCATAGTCAGAGTGCTATTGGATTTCAAAGCCGGTTCGGTTCAGGAATGCTTGTCTTTTTTACAGCACTAGAAAGGCCCTGCTGCTAAAATGTTCCCCATACCATTAACGTGTCGTCAATGAATACAGATTGTAATTTTAATAATTTTTTAGCCTGATTGGCTATGTCATATTGTCGATGAAAACCAAGCTATTACAGTCAATCGACAAATGGCGGATAAGAGGGGGGAATATATCAAGTAAGCCTATTTCTGGACATCAAGAGAACGTTTGAAAGAGCCTGCTGGCTGATGATTCTTAGTAACCCAAGGAGGCTAGACTGCTCAGGGGTTACGTTACGGTTAGTCTGTTCCTCCCTCGAGCACTGACAGGTGATGATGGAGGGAGAGACTCAGGTCTTTGATGTCCTCAAAGCTCTGTCCTTAGTCCATTCCTGTGGCTCGTCCTATTTCATGACTTGTTGACGCTTGAACTTCCAGAAGAATGCGATGAAACTCGACGCATGGGCGCACTCGTCAAAGATGGGATTTTTTCACCCACAAAGTGTCAGCTAATGTTCCTGAGAGGGACCATGGACACCGGTCCGTTCAAAATCACCAGCGGAACTAAGGTCAAGCAGGTAAACTCCATGAGGTACCTTGGTTGTGTCCTGCAGGTTACAAACTGGAACAGGCAGACCTTGGAACATACTGAGCTGGTTACTAGTAAAACGGGTGCCCTAATGAGGAAGCTTAGGCGACTGGTAATTCAGGAATGAGGGCTGAAGCCGTGGCAAATGGTAGCAATTTATCGCGATGTATATGTCTCTATAGTCAGCTATGCACCAGGAATCTGGCCGGAGAAGCTCAAATCCCCAGATCGCACCAGGCTAGAGAGAAGTCAGTGGCGGACCTTGCTGAGCATGACGGATACCCACTCTCAACATCGGGTCGAAGCGCTCCAAGCGATCAGTGGGTGCTTGCCGATTGATTTGGAAATTTCTTGGCGAAGAGAGTAAGCACTGTTGCCTCGAGGGGAAACTGTGGCACAGCGGCATGAACTGAGAGAGCAGTGAGTGGTGGCAGAAACAATGGGAAGTCTCACAAGCTGTGAAGACAATGCGGTTCATTCTGAACATACGAGAAAAACCAAGCCAAGGATTAGTCCTCTCAACTTATGATGTACTTGTACGAGAAGCCCAAGAAGAGACCCACTCTGAACTGCCTCGAGTGTAGGAATGATGACGCTGGTGTAGTCGAGGACAGTCTACATATTACATTTGACTGTCCTGATGAAACCAGGACGCAAGCCAGGAACATTCTGAAAGCCGAGTTGTGGCCAGAGCAGTGACCGTGTCCCCTTCCAAAACTATTGCTGTATGAGGCCAACCATTCGCGAACTTCGCTGGAGCTGCACTGCCCAAAGAGAGCAGCCAAGGTGCTGTAGTGAGATCAGTCCTATTAAGAGAGACATAGTCCCCCTAGGTGTACCAGCCAGGAACAGTGCAGGCCCAGTCTATCAAACGGGCTACCCACTGGTATTTGACCATAAATTACCAGATTTGATAACAAGAACCAAAGATTTGACATGAGAAGAGAATTATTACTTTCAAGTTTATTAACCATGTTATTAGCATGTAAGAAAAGAAGAAAGTCTTTCATTATTTAGTATCAAAGATGTAGTAATGGATAAGTTTGTTCAAAGTGTTGGTCCATGTACATTAGTAGAGTTTCTAGGAGCCAGAGAAGAAATAGGAATACCTCTGGTTTCTCTCTTAGTCGCCTTTTACAACAGGTTGGGAGTACCATAAAAAATTCTATTATTTGTTTTCACGTGAGGCACAATTGAGAAAATAAGTCTAAAATTTATGAGGAATAGGTAATAATAAAAAACGAGGGTCCTGGAAGACTATAAACTCTTTTGATGGTCATTTTTTGTGTAGTAAAAGAAATGAAAATAGCTTCATTTATAAAACACACGATCTACATGTTTGTTTTTTTTACAAAGAATTCAAATTTGGCTCAACTGATGATGCATAAATACCAAGAAAATACTACAATTGTGTTCTCTCGATACATCAAGTTACTAAAGAACGAACAAATCAAAGTTGATTCAAAAATACGCTCGAAATAAAAATCACGTGTTCCGAGGTAAATATACCAAGTTCACCTTTGATATAAGTTCGAATCGAAGTAAAAACCATACTTCTTAGAGATAGCTGAACACACGCCAAAACAAGAGAAACGGGGGCAAAAGATGGGGTGAAGAAATTTCTCAATACTCGCACGTATCTCGCAGATTAGTCACGGAACCAGTTCGCTGCAAAACTTTGCGGCAACTTAAGCGCGAATTGAATATAAAAATAACTCTTATCTTTCTTTTCTTCTCTTTCGCTATTTTTTTTTTTCGATGCCTCGTCGAAAGTGAGAGTACTTTTAAACTTGTTTACGCGCGAAGCGAACAACCAACGTAGAATGTCTAAATGGAAACGAGCGAGTTACTTGAATTTTCGATAAAAGCTCAACCAATACGCAATAATGAGACAAATTCATTTCGTAAGTTTTTGAATTCTCGTACGAGTACGAAATAATTCGTATGTAGCCAGAGTGCCCATACATGGACTCTTTTTTTTTTTTTCTGAAAAGTTGCCGATGCGGAGACGATACAGAAAAGTTACGAAATTATATTAAAAGAACGTGCATGATGCGATGGAAAGTGTGAGTTTTAGTGGAATACTGAATCAAAAAGTTCAGCTTACTGTGTTAGCTTCGAAATTCAAGATTTTTCAAATACACAACAATCGTGCATAATAATTTTTTATAGTAAGTGTTCAGATTTAAGAAAATTTATTCGATTGTATAGAGTATTGCGATGGTAGGGATTGAAATAGAAGTGCATTAAACTCCATTTTTCAAAAAGTATTACATATAAGTCGAACCAGACGTGGTTTCAGGAATAGGTTGTTCATCACAATCATCATTAGTACCTCTCTCTCCCTCTGCACATGATTTTCTGGGCAGTTTCTTACGGTTAAAAATTAACTAATAAAAGTCCTAATAAAGCCTGCTCAATAAATGGGTACTCTTCCTCTAAATTTTGTCTTCCAAGGTATTGACTCTCGTTACATGACCGAAGTATTCCAAAATCAGGCGTACGATTTCCAGAATCAGAGATTTTTCCGCTCCAATTTCTTCTTAGATTGATTGATTGATTAATTGATTGATTAATTGATTGACTGGCTTTCTAATTTTTATCTTTATTTTTGCTTCTGGTTACCTCAGGACTTATGTCTTTGCTTTTAAGAAACAATTCTCAATTTTTCCATCTATTTCCATCATTATATTATTTTCCAAAATGAGAGAAGGGTCATTTGGTTGATGAGGGAAGGGGGGGGGGGTGATATCTTCTACATATTTAGGAAAGACCTTCATCTCAGCAATATATTTTCATGTTCCACTATGTCACTTCCAGCTCATATAGTTAGCACTTTTTATCAAATCAGCATGAAGAAAACGATCAAACACACTTCTTCGGGTTTCTGTTTTTGGTATTTTTCCCTCAATTGAGCACACGCGGTTGATCGTAATAATAATAAAAAAAATATATGTATAGAAAACAACCAAAACCATCGAGATAGCGAATTTCACACGAGGTAGTACGTAGTATAAAAATACACGCAAAATGTACGTATAACAATAATACCACATATATTGGGGGGGTTTGGTTACAGTTTAACATCCAGTATCAGGTCCAGGACCAAGTTGGAACCTTGGGGAGAGTGCACGAGCATCGAGAAACCGGCAATAAAATGGAAATATATCAATTCGCGGCGTTTTGTAACAATATCGTAGGCCGCGGTATAGTTTTTGATTTGTCATAGTCGTCAAATTAATCATATTTCGGAGCGGAGTTGCTGACGGCGCGCGTCGTTACGTCCTGGTGGCGTCGTCGTTTCACTCTCTTTTTCTGTCGCGATATCCTACGTAGATGTAGAAAGAGACCAAATAAGGCGAGCAGGGGGATGATAGCCAAATACAGCACAGTATAAGGGTACAATACATTTATACGAAATAGCGGAAACTTCAGCTTCCTTCTGCACCTCTCTCGTATCAGTCACTGCCCTTCATTGTAATACGATTTCGATTGTTGGTGCCGAGTATACGTAAAATCTGGTCTTTCAAAAAAAAAAAGAAAAAAGGCATCGCCTTGTGATGCTATTTGAGCCTAATTTTCATGAATCAAGGACATATTCGAATTGTCCACACTTATGTGGAGTAAAAAAAGAAGGGACCGAGATTTTGTTTTTCTTTGACAATGGTAAGGGGTACAGGTAGATATCAGAGTGAACAGGTGAAACCCCAAAAATGCTCAGCTAGGAGCTATACTAAATCTACATACCAAATATAAACTTCCTAGCCCAATTTGGAGAGGAGTTATGCGAAGAAGAAACCCAAAAAATAAAGAAAAATTGACTAAAAAACGACTTTTTGAAGGCTGCAGAGGAGGTGCAATGAGGCTGAAAAGTCGAAAATTCTAAAAGCCAGTTCTCGGACCAGTACCAAATCTATATTCCAAATTTCAACTTCATAACTCAATTTAAAGGGGAGATGGAGATGAACATACTTTTCTCAAGGTCAAAATCCCTTTCAGGGAAAAATTATGTTGACATGGATATGTTCCAGTCAACATTAAAGTATAAAATGTACAAATCATTCGTAGTGATCTTTTATTGCCAGTTTTTGATCAAACATTTTAAATAAAAAACGTTTACTCTTCCGTTCACAACATTTTGCCATTTTATTTTATTATTTTATAGCAAAAAAAAAATATATATACAATCATCCATCATCATCAGTTTTTGATTAAATCATTTTTTTCGTTTTTTTCTTTTCTAATTTTTTTAACAAGACATCCATATTAATATTTTAACATAAAATACAAGTCATCAAGTTTTTTTATTTTTCAAATTTTTTTTATTGCTCAATTTCTGTTATTTTCTATTTTGTTTATGTTCTATTTCTAATTTTTTGATTCTTATATTTCTTTATTTTTTATTTTTTTTTATTTTTCAATTTTTTTAATCAGATATGCATGTCAAAATTTCAACAGTAATGCAAAAGTTATCAACTTCTTTTTATTTTTCTACTGTCAACATTTTTTTCGTTTATAATTTTTTTAATTTTTTTTTTCAATTTCTGTTAATTTTTACCTTTTGTTTTTTTTTAAATATTATTTTCAACTTTTAAATTTTTTTATCTCTTAATTTTCTTAGAAGATTCTATCTACTATTGTTCAAATTAATTTTATTTTTCAATTTTTTTCATTAGACATCCAAGTCAACATTTCAAACTCGAATTCTTGAAATCAATTCAGGGTCAAGGTCAACTGGTGATATCATTTCAACTCAAAATCATGACAACAATCCCGGTTCAAAGTTAACTGTTGATGGGTCAACTATCTTCAATTTTCCTTAATATTTGAACTTAAAATCAAGAAGTCAATCCAGTGTCAAGGTCAACTGTTGATGAGTCAACTTTAAACATATTTCATTTTCCTCAACATTTCAACTAAAAATCATAAAATCAACCAGGGTCAAGGTCAACCAATTTTCCTCAACATTTCAACTAAAAATTATAAACTCGACCAGGGCCATGGTCAACTAGCTTTCCTCAACATAGGGTAAAGGTCAACTGTTGATGGGTCAACTGATGACGACACCTCAACTCAAAATCATGAAATCAATTCAGGGTCATGGTGAACTGAAGATGGGTCAAAATTAAACATCTTTAATTTAAACATGGATACGTCTCAGCGCTGGAAGTCATTCTGCGTAAGCGTGATGTTGTTAGTGTAATGTTTTTAATGGAACAATTTTGACTTTTGGACTTAATGTTAAAATGTTGCAGTCAGATGTTTTCCTTAATATTTCAACTTAAAATCAAAAAATCAACAGAACATTTCAACTTGAAATCTCAAAATCAATTCAGTGTCAAGGTCAATTGGTGACGACATTCGTCTCAAAATCATGAAATCAATCCGAAATCAAGGTCAACTGTTGAAGGGTCAACTTCAAACATCTTTAATTTTCCTCAATATTTCAACTTAAAATCATAAAATCAACCATGGTCACCGAAATCCATCCACTGATGTCATTCCGGGTTATAAAAATCCATCTAGTGATGTCAGTCCAATAATGACAATCCACTGTTCACGGTCAACTGTTTATGGACTATTGTGGAATGCGTTATTAAAAATTTTTCGATATTAATAAAAATGAAAAAAAATAATATAAAAAAATAAAAGTGAAAGAAAAGTAAAATAAAAAAATTAAAATAAGAAAAAAATAATAATAATAAATAAAAATGTAAAAAAAATAATAATAAAAATTAAAATGAGAAAAAAATAATAAAAAAAATAAAAATGAGAAAAAAATAATAAAAAAAATAAAATGAGAAAAAATAATGAAAAAAATGATACAAATGAAAAAAAAATGATGAAAAATGAAAATAAAAAAATACTAAATATCTTCAGATATTAAAAATATAAATATCTGACATCGCCAAAAATGGTAATGATCTTCTTCTAGGACCCCAAAACGGTTTTTTCCGATTTCCCTTTCCCCAGTAATCCATCGCAGGTCGATAAACCGCAATAGCCTGGTTTTCATTGACAATACGACAAGGAAAATCAGGCTAAAAAAATATGTACCCAACTTACATTAGTCGTACATCTTGCTGGTATATTTTTCACGCTTTTGGTACAGCTCGGTTCGGTTCGGCTTGGGTGAGAAAAATTTCTTCATCAATTGGAAAAATCTGACGTTATATCTTTCATCGTATCGCAGCCCGCGGTATTAATGTTAATTACTTATATGGCAGTGTACCCTCTCCTTTCATGCTTTTCACATCTTTTCCTACACTTTTCGTTAACTTGAAATTGATGAATGTCCGTTCTTCGAACAGCAGCCTCGTGATTAATCGTGTACTTTTGGTGCTATACATTTCGTTGCAATTTTTTCATCTCGCTTCTTGACCATGTCTGCTCTGTACATAACCAATGATGATGATGATGACGATGGGCTGTGGTCCAGTGGTAATCGAAAAACAAACCATCATTCGTTTACAACATCGTTTCTTATAATTTCGGTATTATCGGAATTTTCGAATAAATATATATCGTTGATATGTGTGTACCATCTATAATAGGCATATCCTAGAAATCCATAGAGAGTAAGTATGAGATCGACAGAGAGAAAGAGAGAGAGACACCAACGCATACACATATAGTAATCGAGCGATATACGAATATGTAAGGTACATAGAGCTCGGCGGCTTTCAACATTAAAAGGGGTTAAAGAGGGAAATAAAGGATTTAAAATATTTCCACAGTCAATTTCATTATAATGAATAGCGCCGAGGACAGAAGGGTTTAAAAGGAAAATTAATTTCTCTTTAAGCCAGATGAATAGGGAGTAAAGAAACGTGTGATAAAGTGGGATCATTGATAGGAGATGGTAGAGTGTGCGTGTACCGTGTACTGTGTTGACGGTAGTTGGTATTAGAATGAGTTTTTGCAAGGGTTAAAACGAGAAGAATAAGCACTGATAAAGTCATGTGTGCAAACAATGGTATGCTGCGTAGTAAAGCAGTCGAAAAAGGATGGGCAACGGCAGCTATTTGTTAGCGGGTGTTCGAAAAAGATATTTCCAATGAGCCTTAAAAAGTAGTATATATTTAACCCCATCTATTCCCCTCCCCGTACCCTGCGCTCTGAGCGCCCATCGGCTTTCGTCTTTCTTCTTCGGCAGCCACAGTCAATCACGCGCCGTCCGCAGCGAGGGGTTTGGGCTGGCGGACGCGTGCCATTGTTGGTGCGGTAATAATTAATTGATACTTTGGCGACCGTCCGATACGTATACGAGAGACTTGTTCGGGCCAATGTAAGCAGTATGTAGTGGGAGCTCTTTTTACCATTTTTTATTTTTTTTTATCTTTTTTTTTTTTTTTGGCTCTTTTCTCGAAATAATAAGCCTTTCCCCGAAGAAATAAGGTCAATTTGCGGATGTTTTCGTTGCGTGTAAGTAAATCATACGTACGTCGGTGAAATAAAGTCAACATACATAAAGGCATTGAAAAAAAAAAAAATGAAATGCCGACCTAAACACTATACAGCTGGTGGTAAGGATAAAAAATTTGCATATTTTTAGACGCTTTTCTATACCCTTGTTGATTCAACAATTATACACGGTAGAAATATAAATACTTTACGAGCAGGTGAACGTTCAGATCTAAATAACTGCATAGGTACTTAAAAAAATCAACCCTTAATCTAGATTATAAAATTTAAATTATTCGGTTTAGGTTAACCTGGAATTTTACACACAAAACATTCACTTTAAAGAATGACCATGCAATTTTTAGTCTGATTTTTTACGTTGGATTATCAATGAAAACTGGACTATTAAAGGCTACCGACCCATGATGAATGGAAGGGGGAGTACCAACGAACTCCTTTATGGAGCCCCAGAAGATGATTGATACAATTTTTGACGATGCAATGTCGGATATTTATTTATTTTAATTTTTTGCATTTTTGGCCAGATTTTCTATTCCATACTGTTAATGAAGGGGGGGGGGCAAGAAATTTATTTTGGGGTCCTAGAAGACCATTACGACCAACTTTGAGCATGCCAGATATTTATTTTTATTTTTTTTTTTCGCCCGAAGACTAAAATCACCTACTCTGCTTGTTACTGACCAAAATCGTTCTAATTCAGTCAACGGGGTCAGTTTGGTGATGGATTAGATATATGCAAGTGGTGACAGCTTGAGTCAAAATTCAGTTATGCCAAAAATTGAGGGCGGAGGTGCTGAGGGGCTAAAACAGTCAAAATTGTTCCTTTTTAAGCCGATCGATAATGAATCCAAAGTTGTAAAACATACCCAAAAAGAAGCCTCCTGGATCAATTAAAAGGAGAGGTATAAGTGGTTTTCCTCCTTCTTCCCCGTCTCTCCACCAAATTCCACCAGGAAGATGAATTTTCGTATGTAGACATGGTAGGGACCATAATTGTGCCATTTTAATGACTTTGACTTTTCAGACCCATTGCGTCCCCTCACAGCCCAGAAATGTGTTTTTTTTGGGCAGGTTTTCTTAATTATTGAGTTTGTTCCTCGCATAACTCCCCTCCAAATTGAGCTACGAAGTTGAAATTTGGTATGTAGATGTGCCTTTGGATGGTGTCAACACTCTAGCCCCGTTTCCCCTTCCCTTCCCCTACCACGAATTGGGAAACGATTTTCAATTCCCATAATTATAATAGTTCAAGAAAATCGGGCTGATAATGGTATCGATTTTTAATTCTCGAAACCAAAAATCATTCATCTAGCTCGATAAAAACCAAAATCGACCAAATTTAGGCAGCAGACTTGAATTGACATTAAATTAAATGTAAATTAGTTGGGATGAAGTTAGGTCAAAATTCAACTATGCCAAAATTTAAGGGAGAGGGTGCAGAGGGGATGAAATTGCAAAAGTTGTTCGTTTTTAAACCAATCAATAGAGAATTAAAAGTTATATAACGTATGCAAAAAATCAGCCTTTTACGTGAACAAGGAGGGGAGGAATGAGGGGTTTCCCCTTTTTGACTTTGAAAAAGATCAACTTTACGAATATCTCCCTTTCAAGGGGGTCTTTAGGGGTTGAAATTTGACATGTACATTTATCAAGAGTCTTAAATATGCCTGTTGGTGTTTTCGACTTCGCATTTTCATTGCACCTTCAAATCGAACTATTTTCAGACTAACGAATGTATTGTGTATAGTTGCACACCCCCCTCCCCTACTTGAACTGTAACTTGTTAGAATGTATAATAGCCTGTGTTCCAAAATAATGTCATAATAGAGTGTTGAACTCGAAAAAAAAATCGCAATGCTTTGTCTTTAAGCCTGATTTTTAAGCAATATAAAAAAATAAAAAGAGAAGCCCTCCACAAGAAAGTTTTCCTGGAACAATAGTAGGGGTACATACAGATAGGGTAGGTATTCGAGTGAATAGCTAAAGCCCCAATAGGCATACCTACGACGCCTATTAAATTTACATACTGAATTTCAACTTTCTGGCTCAGTTTTAAGCAGAGTTATGTAAGCCACAAATTTTGAGAAATAAAAAAAATCGGCACAAAAACGTTAGCTGTAAGGGGCTGCAATGGAGCTAAAAAGTGAAAAACTCCTTTAAAAGCGC
Source organism: Ferrisia virgata (assembly GCA_900060175.1). Classification (NCBI taxonomy): domain Eukaryota; kingdom Metazoa; phylum Arthropoda; class Insecta; order Hemiptera; family Pseudococcidae; genus Ferrisia; species Ferrisia virgata. Next base: position 76,470 of record FIZR01016531.1, read on the forward strand.
ATCTGGCACTGTACTATATCTACAAACCAAAATGCACCCCCCCTCCTCCCCACTCAATCAAAAAACTAGAGTAAAAAACTTCATTTTTGAGAGAATGAAAAAGGTACGAAAAGTCAAAAACCTCCAAAAAGGCACATTCAAGACCCCTATTCAATTTACATACCAACTTTCATACTTCTGGCTCAATGTGGAGTGCGAAGAAATGGGTGCCAAATTTTGAAAAACAAGAAAAACCAGTCAAAAAAGCAAAGTTTTTGAGACTGTGAGGGGTTCAAGGGGGCCGAAAAGTCGAAATTGCTCTAAAAATACAACTGGGATTCGACACAATTCGCACACCAAATTTCACCCCCCTCCCCCTTCCCTAATCACCGCTCAATTTGATGAGGAGTTAAGGGTGCCATCAACTCCAAAAATAAAAAAAAAACGTGATGTGGTAATATGGAGATGAGGGGGAGGGGGAGGGAAGTGAGGCTGAAAAATGGAAAGCTCACATTCTACACGTACCTAAAACTCCTACTAAATCTGAATAACAAATTTCAACTTTCTGGCTCAATTTTGTGAGGAGATATGCGCACTATAAATTCGAAAAATTATAAAAACCTACCAAAAAACTTCATTTTTGGTGCCGTGAAGGGGTGCGATGGGGCCAAAATATTAAAAATTCCCAAAAGGCATATCTGTAGCTTCCACTAAATGAACATACCGAATTTCAATCAGCTACCTCAATTTGGAGAACAGATATGTTCAGAGCAATCTTTTTTCAAGATCGAAAAGGGGGAAACCCCTCTTTACTCCCTCTCCTAACTCACGCAGGGGGCTGGTTTTTGGATTAGATATGCAACTTTTGGTTCTCCAACGATTAACAAATAATTTTTGTAATTTCAGGCCTTCAGCATCCCCTCCCTAATATTTAAGCATGACTGAATTTCGCCCCAAGGTCACCCCCACTCATATATGTATAAAATTTACCCTCAATTTAAGCCTAATTTCTAAAATTAATCGATTTTGATCGGTATGAATTCGAGTAAATGATTTTTGGGTTTTGAAAAAAAAAAAGAAAAAAATATTTAACAACGCCATAAATGGCATCAGTGGGATTCCAAGGATCTCAAAATGAATTTCGCTGATACTCTCTCCCCCCACCCTTACCTCCCTTGTATTCATCGTAGATCGATGGTTTTCATTGACAAAATGCCATAGGAAATCAGACTAAAAGTCACTAAAAAAGATATCCCGATCGAAATCTCGAATTGAAACTACAACGTTATCAAGTTTCAATAGACCCACCAACAGGAGGGGGCAACAAAAAAATCTACCCCAAAAATTGACGTATTTAGGTATCGTAAATGTGGAGAAAAGTTCAGAAGAGAGTCTCAAATTCCTGTATTGTTCATGAGTCGTTAATTTCTCTTCACGGTCCAACACTCTCCAGTCAGGTGACCATGACCAATTTTGGTATATTTTTATTCGAAACATACGACACTGACAAATCAACCACTACTCCCTCACAACTCAAACGTTGTCAAATTTCGTAGCGACCGTAGCAACGCTGCCAAAATTGCCCATCTGAAAATACATATATATCAATCGCTAACAATGTTATTTCACAGAAAAATCACGCGTACTCGAGATAATTCGACATATGTGGTTTGGTTTTTACATTTCGCATCGTGCCCAACATCGTCCTCGCTCCACAAGTCGCCTGCCCCTGCAACCATTTCTGTTTCCAGATGAAAAGGCAAGCCGACGTTATATTTTAAATACACAAAAACCTCGTCCATCAAACGCAAAAATTAACCGCAGTCTCGTTACATCCCCCTGTAACTAGAATTGGAAACCGCTTCATTAGATTACCTCACAGCTCACACCTCACACCTCACACACTCGTACCCCTGCAGGCGGAAGAAAATTACAGCGTCGCGTCGCTTCGGGTTCGTATACGACGGTGGCGACATTACTGGGCACCACATATCATCACAAACTCTCGCACCCGTTCGATAGTATTTTCCGCCTCAACAACGCTATTATACTAGGACAGGAGAAATTCCTGGTCACCCTGTTATATTTGTATATATTAAAAAAAGGGGTTAGATCGGGCGCAGGGGTTGATATAATGTGTCGTCGTGCTACCCTCGCTCGCGACGACCACGATGGCCCGCTAAAGAGTTATTTAGCACGCCGCACGCCGTCGTGTTTAGTCCGAACCATTGACTTTACACGGGCCGGGCCCGCGGCCTCGGCCGTTCCGCCCGGTTCCGCGGTCTATGTCGCGTATTTAAAATAGCGTACTCTGATTCACTCGTTCTCCGGTCCTTCGGTGGGTCCGGATCTGTGATACAGTGCATCATTTAGCATACTCGTTCTCTTCACTTCGCCGGCTCGGCTCGCAGTTTATTTTTCTCCGCATTCGGGGGTAGGAGGGGGGGGGGGGTCCGAGCGCTTTCTTTTTATTTATTTCAACGCTTAACTCTCTTGTCTATTTCGTTGAACAAACTTCCAATAAAAACCTCATTACCAGCGATTCTCCGGCCTTTTTTTTTGGTACGCTTCGCAATACATTCTATGTACTTTTGCCTTTTCGTTTCACTCGTACACTGTTTCCTTTTATGTTGTGTCGCTCGAAAAATCATACCTACTTATTTGATTGAATGGCACGTGTTATCCGGCAGGTGTGCGCGCATCTATTACATTGCCGTGGTCAATGTCCAATTGTCCATCCATTAAATAAGGCCACTAAGTGGGAAAAGAAAAGTGAAATTTCAGCTAGGTTTTCCAACGAAATATAAAATCAGGGGTATCCTCCCCCAAACCCCTCCAAAGTATAATTAAATTTCTTTACCTCCGAATTTTGTAATAAACAATCAGGTATTTTTGGATGACCCTAAAAATAATTTTAAGGGGGAGGGGGAGGGAATGAGGTTACAAAATTTTTCATCTGATTGCGTGAGCATTAAGAGAAAATCAATTTTTACGTGATGAAAAAATTGATAAAAATGAATTCGAAAAAAATTGAGGAACTCCAATTACTTCATCTACATTAATGAAAAATAGGTAACTTGATATTTTGGTCCAAAAAATGCATACAGGTCGTGAAGAAAAAAAATATTACGCAGGCATAAACCATAAAGTGAAAGGACATTCCTCGATAAGTATAGAGAAATATCCCTGATTTCAGATTTTCAAAATTTTCACGAAACGTCATTGGGTGACCCTGAAGAAAATTGTAGTGCCAATAAATTTTCCCGCAGCCCATCCCCTTGCCCAGAATATTGAGAAAAAATTCTCTATTCGCGCGTACTTGAGGAAAAATTATGATTTTAATCCAAATGTTCGGAGGAATGATGGGTCTATTAGAATGAATTTTTACAAAATTTTTCACCCCAGTTAACTTCAAATTACTGCAACCACTTTTTTTTACAATTAAAATTTTTTTAAATTCAAAAAAAAATTTTTCGAGTTTTGAGCAGTTCTTAAAAACTTAAAAAAATGCTCAGAAACGCGTTTTTCTCAGAAATAATTGGTAATACGCAAAAAAACGAATAGAAGTAAAGTTGTTCAGCGTAAAATTTTATATCAGATTTCGTCATTAAAATTTTG
>FIZR01016535.1:0-12363 GCA_900060175.1 Ferrisia virgata
TTTGTTACTCGTATAACTCCCCTCCAAATTGAGCTAGGAAGTTGAAATTTGGTATTCAGATTAGTATAGCTCCCAGATGTTTTGGAGGGAAGGGGGAGGTCTCGACTGTTCAGCCTCACTGCAACCTCTCTCAACTCCAAAACAGTTGTTTTTTGGACAGTTTTTCTTATTTTTTGGGTTTGTTCCTCGCATATCCCCCATTCCCCTCTCTCCAATTTGAACTAAGTAGTTGAAGTTTAGTACTTGTATGTGCGTCTAGTGTATGTCTTAAATGCGCCTTTCAATGGTCTCAACTATTCAACCGCATTTCACACCTCCTCCTTCTACCCTCAACAATGATTTGAATTCTCTTAATTTTTCCATTGATGAGTATATAGTGATGTGAAAAATTTCACTTCCTGTAGCCATATGTAGATAATTGCTATCAGAAAGCCCTCGTCGAACACAAATTTTCGTTACTAATGTACAATTTGTACATTGGCAGGAAAAATTTCATACTGATCATGCTGAAGTGAAATAAATGCGATGAAAGAGAAATAGAAAGAATACAGCTTGAGAAATAAAGTTGGAAAGAATTAAATTTGCCGCTGATGCGATGTGGATAATGAGAGGAAAAAAGTCATCGTGAAAACGAAGGGGCAAAAGATAACTTAAAAGTCGGATGGAATTATTTCGGGGTCATTACGTTTGTAGGCCTGTTTGAGAAACTTTCTCGCAACACTCGTACAAACGAGTGCGAAAAATAAGCATTTCTTTTTCCCACAGCTGAATGACAAAGTGACTTTATTAGTTTCGAGGTAAACTGTCGTATTGATCATTGCGCGACAGTACAGCATCGAGAAGAAGTGAGAAAACCATAGACCTAAAAGAGAGAGAGAGAGAGAGAGAGAGAGAGCGAGAGCAGGGTCATACTTATGTTAAACGAAGAAAGACGAACGTGGTATATTTTATCATTGTTCGGATATGCGTCGTATCGCATCGCATCGTAGTCGTCGTCGTCGTCATCATCATCTAGTGCTGTATAGTGAAGTTGAGGTCAATTTTATTCAAATGTATAGAGAATGGCGAATTTTTCGCCTGTTGGAATACAAATGAAGTTTGCACATAAGTGAAAAGTACATACTCTAGTACGTAGGTATCTATCTTTCAGTCAGATATTGGAAAATGTAATACTATACACGAGATGTGTTTGTTTAGAGCGTGCGAGAAAACGACCAAGTAAATTTATTCCACGCCGAGAGATGCGGTCGCCTCTCATCTTATACACTCTATACATAAGACAGTTTAATAAATTGAATTGGTATCAAATGGACGGATGCGTTTACGTTTACGTTTAGATAGGTACGCTACGTTATACTGTCAAATATTGCGAAACGTGCGGAAGGAAATTCATCGCCGATTCGGAATGAAATTCATGCCGAAGGTCGACCGATCATGTGTGAATTTCGAACCAAGCGGATTACGTTTGCAACGAAATTTTCTTTGAAACTATATTTTCTCTATTTGAAACGAAATATGTGAGTTTTTTCCTATGATCCGTAGTTCACCGTGATAGTCTCAATTTTTTCAATTTTTTTTTTTCAATAATCTTCCCAACAATTTAATGAATTTTGTCAAGTTGTAAACAAAACACTTGGCTCCGTCATGAAATTTTAAATTTTAGGAATCACCCTAAAAAGGCCATTAGCAGATAAGCATGTTGAATTTACCCCAGAGAGATTTCGGGGCAATACTTTGGTAATAAGTGGGTACCACCATGAAACATCCTAGACCGAAGTTTTGGACCTCCAGCCTCACCCGTTCTCGAAAGAGGTGACTTTAATTGAAAAACATAAATTAATTGGCATGTTGTAGACACTAATGAAAGGCATGCTAGAACAAATCAACGTCTCCCACCCCCTACCCCTTCCGCCACAATTTCTACCCTAAATGACCATTACCAACTTTCCTTATTTTTTAAAATATGAATAACGATTTCGTAAAATTTTAAAATCATGTTTTTCAGATGTATATTAGACCCCTAAATCGCATATATTTTTTTCAAAATTTTTACAAGGGTGTTCCTTAGTGAAAGGTGGTAAATGGCGATACATTTGAAAAAATTACTTATCGATGGAAGAAATTCATCACTTGGTACACTTGTTACTTGAATCAATCAAAAAACGTAGACAGGATGTAAAAAATTTTTCGAGCCCCCGAGTTCCCCAAGATGACCCCTCCCTCCCCACCATTTTTGGTTATAGATAGGTTGATGATATTGGTGACGTTTTCACATTAGTCGAAGCACCGTCTGAATACAAATATGAACTTAGTGGGTTTTGACTTTTGAGACTTATTGCCCTCCCTTACAGCATAAAAATGTGGTTGAGGTTGGGGGGGGGGTTCTTATGTTTTGAATTTGTTCCTCGCATTACTCTCCTGCAAATTGAGCTAAAAGAAATTGAAATCTGGTATGTAGATTTGGTATAGGTCTCATATGGGTCTTTTGGGGGTTTTGACTTTTCAGCCTCATTGCACCCTCACAAAGGCATCAAAAATGTAGTTTTTGGTCAGCTTTTATTATTCACGTGGATGTATTTTAAGGTAGGACGTCATATTCTGAAAACATAACGTCTTCAATGTAACGTTTTTGACTATTGATTTGAAGTTTTTTGTCAAAAATTTGCGATGAAAGATAATTAGAAATGGCCTTTGCACTTCATGATAAAATTTTGGCACGGATAAATGTGCCTCATTAAAACAATTGAATATTACGAAAATTAAAAACATTGAAAAAAGTTGAAATAAAAATAATAAGAAATGAAAAAATAAAAAATTTGAAAAATAAAAAAGAAACAGCAAAATAAAAAATTGAAAAAATTAGGAAAATAAAAATTAAAAAATTAAAAAATCGAAAAACAAAAAAATTTTTAAAATTAGAAATAAAAAAATCATTGCTTTTCAATGCTTTTTCGGCCTGATTTTCGAAACATTACAATCACAAGAATTGAAAAAAAGCATCGCGTTCTTAATCAGCATTGCATGTGGGCAAGGTACAATGGGGCTAAAAAGTAGAGGCCCTCAAAAGACACATCTAGGGCCCCTACGTAATGTACATATCAACTTTCAAGTTTCTAGCTCAATTTGGAGGGGAGTTATGCGAGAAACAAACTCAAAAAATAAGAAAAATAAAATCCATTTTTTTTAGAACTGAGAGGGGGTGCAATGGAGCTAAAAAGTTGGAATCCCCAAAAGGCACATCAAGCTATCAACTTAATGTGCACACAAAATTTCAATTTCCTAGCTCAATTTGGTGAGGAGATGGGGAGGAACAGACCTTTTTCAACGTCAAATAGGGGAAAATCATCATACCTTCCTTAAAAAAAAAAAATTAAAAAAGCAATCAAAAATCATTTTTTTGGGCTGTGAGGGAGTACAATGATTTAAAAAGTCGGAACCTCTCAAAAGGCACATCTAAGGTCTCAACTTGGGTACATATGAAATTTCAACTTCCTAGCTCAATTTGGTGAGGAAATAGGGTAGGAAACCGCCATTTTTCAACGTCAAATAGGGGAAAATCCTCATACCTCCCCAGAAAAAAATGAGAAAAAGCAATAAAAAACCATTTTTTGGGGCTGTGAGGGAGTACAATGGAGCTAAAAAGTTGGAACTCCCAAAAAGCATATCCAAGTACCAACTAAATGTGAATACAAAATTTCAACTTCCTAGCTCAATTTGGTGAGGAGATGGGGAAGGAACAGCCCTTTTTCAACGTCAAATAGGAGAAAATCCTCATATCTTCCCTAAAAAAAAAAAAATGAGAAAAATCAATCGAAAACCATTTTTTGGGGGGCTGTGAGAAGCTACAATGGAACTAAAAAGTCGGAACCCTCAAAAGGCACATCTAAAGTGCTAACTTAGGGTACTTATGAAATTTCAACTTCCTAGCTCAATTTGGTGAGGAAATAGGGAAGGGAACAGCCATTTTTCAACGTAAAAAGAGGGGAAAACCTTCATATCTCCCCTCCTAATTTACTCAAGAGGTTGATTTTTGGATATGTTATACAACTTTTAATTTTCTATCAATTGACTAAAAAAAAAAACAATTTTTGGGTTTTTGATACCTCAGCACCTCCTCCTTCGAATTTGGGAATTACTGAATTTTAACCCAAGTTCATCCCCACTCATATATATCAAATACGACGCCAAACTGAGCCAATTGACCCAGTTTGAGCAGTTTTGGTCAGTATCGAGCGGAGTAAATGATTTCAATGTTCGGAGGGGGAAAAGATTAAAATAAATATCTGACATGGCTAAAAATCACCTTAATGGTTTTCTAGGACTTCAAAACGAATTTTGTTGAAATCCCCCTCCCCCCACCTCAACCACCATTGGTCGATAGACTGTAATAGCCTGGTTTTCATTGACAATATGACATAGGAAATCAGTCTAAAAATTAAAAAATTGAAAAAATTGAAAAAGAAAAAAAAGAAAAATAGAAAAATCAGGGCTGAGAGTCGTTTTCTGAAAACGCGACATCATTGATTGTAACATTTTGATTTTTGATTTGAAGTTTTCGACCAAAAACTTGCGATGAAAAATAATTATGAATGATAACTCACTTGATGTTAAAATGTCGACTTGGATGTGTTACATATCCGTTACCTAAAATTACAGTCTTCAGATGCACTTTTCAGCTACAAAATGTTCAAACAGTTTCGAATTTATTTTGTATTTTTCATTCTTAGCCAGTTTCTTCTTAATCCTCGCACATATTTACTTCAATAATCTTACCGAGTATAATTTCACAAGAATTTGTAAGGCCTATTAAAGATACCCTGGCAATAATAACCCAGTCGCCTATTTTCGAAACCACTGACTCTCACCGCAACACGATAAGGAAAGAGGTCCTTTTATTTCCCATGTATAATTTACGAGCTAACGGCGAATTTTCGGGTTCGCCATTGTTCGCGTGTAGTAGAGGCAGTATCGTCGAAAAACTCGCGGCGCAAAGCTATTTCATTCCACACCAATATACCATCAATAGGCACCTAATACCTAGCTAGACCTACCGATATACCAAATGAAATAGAAACCTATACCAAAATACGTACAGCAAATGAGTAGTATATCGAAAATATGGGCCTTTGTTCGACTACGACGACGACGACAACAACAACAACAACAACATCGCCAGCCAGACCGTCCGTCCTTTGCACATTAATAACGCGATCGCGTAAAGTTAATTTCGCCTTATGTACAAAAATTCACCAATTTATGTGTTTATTTTAAACGTTACAATTACATTCGAATAAGAAGTAACGGGTAATTTACATAGATTAACATATTAATGACATTTTGAAGGGTGAACTTGCGTGTACAGGATACTAAGAGTATAGGTACAGGTATACCTGACGCTACACTATACCTAGTTTTTACTTCCAATAAAGTTCTACGTTGTACTACCTTTCTCCCTCGCTCTGCCTCCGTCTCTCGCGCTCTCTCACTCTCTCTCTCTCTCTCTTTTACTCTTGCGTACATTTCACCACTCCTCTTAATTCTTACTTCTCATGGGTTTGACGGGCTTTTCGATCAACCCTTGCGAACACCATATGCGTGTAGTTTGCGATGCCGATGCCGTCGTAATATAATTGTTGCGTAGGTGTTTCATACACCGCCCCGCCTACCGGTTGGCCACAGAAAATGTGTAAGAATTATACGAAAATTTGTTCTGTCAAACGAAACGTACGCTCCAAGTATGGCTATGAATTTGATACTATCATTGCGCGATTCATCATTCAACCCGCTCCACGTACTATTCAAATACTGGTACTTATTCGTGAGAAATTTCGTTAGTTAATTATTATGTATTTAGGCGATGGATACGATGATGTATTCTACGACCATTTATTAAAGGGTACATTTGGCGTATGGAGAAATACTACACCGTATCTAATTATTGCACAAAGTTAAATCGAGAAATGCATTCGAAACGTTCAAAAACCCCTCTGAAAAGTAGTCAAAAATATGATCGGATCGCGAATAAATAACAAACGAGTAATTACAGGGCCATCGAAATGATAAAATAACCCTTTTCCCCCAAAGTTCCCTTCAGTATTTGAAAGTAAACATACAAATGTGTTAATACAATTGTCTACCTTATGCCTTAATTCGAACCAATACAGATGGTTGGACGATTTTCCAATCCCGAAAAATTATCACCGTTGCATCGATTTTCCTTTTTTTCCAAATCAAATGTAAACTTTACAGTTTCGTAAGCGGAATCGAATGGTTGGAATAAGAGAGTAGAAGGGGAAGGAGGTTGCGTTTCAAAAATATCTCGAAATTTCCGGTAAAATAAACATGCGATGTTCAGCACAAAACCATTAAAGGAGAAACTTTTACAATGCCGAAGGAAAAAAAGATTGGACATTTAAGCCTTTTGGTACAATTTTTTGAGTTCGCTCGACGAATATCTGCCCACAGTCTCTTTCCTCCCTGCCGCTCTGTGTTGGGGGTGCTAAATGTGTGTGGGTGCTTTTTAGAAGTTTTAAGTTTTCAACATTATTGAATAAAATTACTCGTAAATCATTTTAAGGCTCCCAGGGGAATGAAAAAAATTGAAAAAAATATTCAGAAATGGAAGATTTTGCAAAAAAATGATAAAATTTAAACGTTCTTTGAAATACAACAGAAGTGAAAAAATGGAAAAAGAGGTTGGAAAACACGATGCTCGCCTTCAAGGTGTGAAAATCATGAAAAAATTGATTAGAATATCCAGCGGGAGATGGAAGGTGTCAAAAAAATTTTCGTGAGGGGAGGGAGAAGGTACATTAGTTTTTTCTTAATCCATTCTGAAACTCCGAAGGCGTATAAAATAAAAATAAAAAAATTGCTTAGCGCTGCTTTTTCAGCCTGATTTTTGTGAATTGAAAAAAAGCATTGCGGGTAGGAAGGGCTCAATGGAGCTAAAAAGTCGAGAGCCCCAAAGGCACACTTAGAGCATCTACTAAATATATATACCTAATTTCAACTTCCTAGCTCTATATGAAGGGTAATTATGCGAGGAATAAACTCAAAAAATAAGAAACCCCGATAAAAAAAACCACATAATAGGGGCTGTGTAACGGTGAATTGGAGCTGAAAAGTCGAGACCCCCCAAAAGGTACATCAAGGGTACCTACTAAATGTACATACCTAATTTCAAGTTCCTAGTTCAATTTGGAGGGGAGTTATGTGAGGAACAGGCTAAATTGACCTAAAAACTTGAAAAAATCTTTGAAAATCATCGAACAATTGGATGATAAAATGACAGAAATGTAGAAAATTTATCAAAAAATATAAAATAATGTAGAAAAATTCGCGAAAATTGACTTACAATGTGAAAAAAAATCATTCCTAATCATAGAAAATTGATTACAAAATTGACAAAAATTCGTATAAGACACACAAAATTGATCAAAAATAACGTAAAAATGTTGAAAATTGACCTAAAATATGAAAAAAATAGTTAAAAGTCACTGTAAAATAAAAGCACAAAATTCATCAAAAACCATGAAAAAATGTTGAAAAATGGTTGAAAATTGACCTAAAACATGAAAAAAAATCGTTTAGAAGCATTGAAAAGTAGATAAAATATTGACAAAAAGGAGTTAAAAATGTCGAAAATTTATCAAAAATCACAAAAAACTACCCTTTAAAACTATTTTCGTCAAATTTTTCAACGATTTTTAACGATTTTCAGGCAATTTTCACGTATTTTTTAACATTTTTTCGTATTTTTTGATCAACTTTTGACGACTTTAAGCCATTTCTTTCATATTTTAGGACAATTTTCACCCATTTTTCAAACTTTTTTTGTAATTTTTTCGTAATTTACGTGATTTTTGACATATTTTTGACGACATTGAACAAATTTTTTCCTATTGTAGGTCAATTTTCACCGAATTTTCAACATTTTTACGCAATTTTTGATCAACTTACAACAATTTCAAATGATTTCTTTTCATCTCGATTTTCCGGATTTCTAACATTTTTTCTTCAACTTTTCAACTAAGCTTATATAATTTTAATCAATTCTTTTTGCTTTAGGTCAGTTCTAATCTATTTTTCAAAATTTTTTCGCGATTTTTACTGAATTTTTTACCCTTTCTAGCCATGTTTTCTAAAGCTTTACTAGATTTTCAATGTTTTTTAACCATTTTTGGCCATTTTTCACTCATTTTTCAACATTATTTCGTAATTTTTGATCAATTTTCTTCATTTTGTACGCATTAATGTCAATTTTTCGCTAAATTTTTGATAATTTGCAACATTTTTTTTTATTTTATAGGCCAATTTTTCACATATTTTTCAACATTTTTCATATTCTTCCATATTGAGAGGGAGGTAGGGGCGTTCAGAGGAGCTGGATTAAAAAAATAAATCAATAACCCAACTCAGTGTTCTCGAACTAGCAGAAATCCAAACACCGCATTACTTTTACCATTTTTTGAATTTTGACAAAAATTGAGAGCCTATGAGCCCCTCCCTTCCTCCCCTCACCAAGGCGCGTTGAGATGCCATTGTGGAAATTGATTCGTTTAAACTAACATAAAAATTCCTATCTTGACTTTTTGGTACGAAAAATTCAATTTTGGGGTGGTTTTTAGCCGATAACCTTCGGTGGGAGGGGGGGGGGTGGTAACGAACCCAAATTAAAAGAAAATAGGATAATATCGAGTTTAGTATCAAAATACATAAATAGTTTTGGGAGAGTAGGGGGGTTATTGAACCAAAATCTGTAAGAAAATATGATAATATCGTGTTTGGTATTAAAATAATTGTTTTTTTGGTATAAGAATTTCAATTTTGGGATTATTTAGGGGCGTTTGACCTTCTGAGGGGGGGGGGAGTGGTAACGAACTCAAATTAAAAAAAATACGATCATAGCGAGTTTGGTATCAAAATAATTGGTTTTTTGGTGTAAAAAATTCAATTTTCGGGTTGTTTTTGTGCGTTTGACCGTGAGGGAGGGGAGGGGGGGGGTGTCATTGAACCCAAATTTGACAAAAACTATGATAATATCGAGTTTGGTATTAAAATAATTGTTTTTTTTTTGGTATAAAAAATTCAATTTTGAGATTGTTTTCGGGCTTTTGATCTTGGGGGTGAAAAGGGGACGTTATTGAACCCAAATTTGAAAAAAAAAATAGGATAATATCGAGTTTGGTATCAAAATAATTGGTTTTTTGGTAAAAAAATTCGAATTTGGGGTTATTTTTGGGCGTTTGACCGCGGGGGAGGAGATGAGGAGGGTATTGAACCCAAATTTGAAAAAAATATGATAATATCGAATTTGGTATCAAAATAATTGGTTTTTTGGAATGAAAAAATTCGATTTTGGCGTTGTTTTTGAGCGTTTGACTTTCTGTGGTGGTGGGAGGGAGGAAGTTGATGAACCCAAATTTGAAAAAAATAACAACCCTAAAATCGTATTTTTTAGGTCTGGAAACCTAGATTTTGACAACAAACTTGATATTATTCAATTTTTCTCAAATTTGAGTTCAGCATTCCCACCCCGACCCAGGGCTGAAAACGAAAACTAACTCAAACAATGTCTGCTCATGGGTGAAAAATTTTCTTCAATAGTCCTCCTATTGGCATGCAATTAAAGCTTTGGAACGTCAATTTTGAGCTAATTACTGACGTACTTATAGCTACCTACTTCCTGCTTTGCTTCATTATAGGCAATTGTACGTTCGTTGTTTTAGGCTGTTTGTTTTGCTCTTTGATTGTATAAAAAATTGATAGAAAAATTTTCCAGGGCTTTTATCCGTCAGCTCATTGCCAACGGGGTACACGACAACGACGACGACAACGCCAACGTCGAAAAAAGACTAATTATTTAAAACCAAAGTACACGTTAACGATGGTATCGATGCCGGAGGCGAAAAAAAAACATACACCTATTTGAATATTTCATCGTACTCTCGCTCTCGCTCGCCTCGTTTCGCTTATACACTTTCAATCGAGCCAGAAAATGGCCATTTGTTCGGTCGGCGGTACACCATTTTTCGTAGGTACAGTACACATCCACATGCATACATACGTACGTACGTACCGTACGAGATCTTATAAATTTTTCACAACTTTCGGGCCGACATAAATTTGCAAATTACGTATACGGTTCGCGGAATATGCGGTACAGTGTGCGGTTTTGTCGTTTATAACCGTCACCAACGCGTTGTACGCAAAGCATTGGAAGATGGTGGAGGGGTGTTCGCCTAAAGCGAGGAAATGAGAAGGAGTGGCAAACACTACATTAGATGGTTGTTGTAAAATTTTAGCCAACACTGATTTATAGTACAGATGAAATTGTTATTTTAAAATGGAGATAGGTTTTTCGTTTATTTGAAAAGGGGTATTCGTTGTAAGGTTTTTTTTTTTCGTTTTCTCTCTCCCTCTCTCTCTCTTGCTCTCTGCCATGCGTTTGTGTAAGTAAGTAAATGTGGCACGGCTACGATGCTGTACCGGAGCATATTATATGGATAATCGCAATAAAATCTCGCCACGACGTCAATTTCAGTTTTCAGGTTGTTGCAGATTGTATTGTGATGTGGTGGGTACGATGACCCTGTCGCGTCGTCGTCTGACGGCGTGAGACGGAAATGAATCCCTGTACTGGTTGAAATTACATATACTCGTCCTAGCGAATATTTTCAACTGCTCTGGGCTTTTACTTTTTTCAATCCACCATTCGCCTATTGCCTGGGTCCCTTTTATGCTCCTCGGTATCGGCATCGTTTGCAGAATAATACCGTTTATAACGAGTGCAACCGCATAGAAAAAATCGCCACCAGTGGTGAAGAGCCAGAAGCCACGTGCCAGGCACGTGATTCCAAAGGCATACGGTGCTGGTCATCAATTACGCTTCAGCCGACAACGATCCTTTATAGCCAAGTTGCCCGGCGAGCGAGGGAGGCGCTTATTGATCTGACAACGTTGATTCGCAACACGTTGACAATATCTGCTGCATTATGCTTCAAGAACACCGCCACCACCGGGTACGTCTGCTTGTCCTTCTTACCCGTCTAACTCGAAACTCGTTGTACGAGTTTTTTTTTTTCTCTTCTTTTTTCATTAATAGTTACCATCACGAACGTATACACTGCGTGTAGCATACCACACATAGCCCCAGCTGCTGACAGCACGATGACAACAAAGTCAGCCACATTCGTCACAATTCGTAAATTACAAATTACAAACAGCGCCACGCAGCACGACCGCATTTAATTTTGCGTGTAATTTCATTTCAAAACGACTGCCAATAGTTTTGTATTCGACCAGTGGTACTCTATCCCTCTTGATTTTATGGTTTTGTTCCCTTCGATTCACGATCCAGCATGACCCATATTGAAAGTCTGCCTGAATAAGAAATGGGATATGAAGGAAGGTACTTTTGGATGGGTTTCAAGTGTTGGCCTCCGACCCAAAACCGATCACTTTCGAACCAAAATGTTACTTATGGTCTAAAAACATCCTAAAAAAATGCTTGAACCCTTACACCACCCCTTTCTGGATAAATTTTCAAAAAAAAATTAAAAAATTTAGGGGGGGGGGAGAGGGACTCATGACTGGAAACTTTTTTATCATCTTTGTTAGGCGGTCATCTATTACATATTTGTTTTTGGGGTTCAGAAATTGAGTGCAACATGCTCAAAAAAAATTAAAAACAAAAAAAAAACACGTTTTTCACTACATTTTCATAACTAATCAGGGAGGTATCCCAACCAGAAGTAAAATTTCGAGATTTTAGATGCTGATGTTCTCATGTACCACTTTTATGAACTATTCTCTAGCTTTGGAAAAGTCCAAAATTTCCCTGAAGGCCACGAAACGTCACGAAACCACTTTTAATTGAGTTAATTGAGTTGAAAGGTTAAAAGTGAGGTACATTCTAAATTTCAGCTTTTTTCGTTGATCAGATCAAATTTTCATGATTTACAGGACGATGAGATAATCTTGAAATTTGAAAAATTCTCCAAAATTTAAGAAATGAACTTCAAAACTTTAGGACTTGAAATTTTGGAAATGGAGTTCTTTTAACATGTACCTTCAATTTATTCATGTAATGACTAGAAATTTTACTTTGAATTGGGATCCTTCCCTTAATAATTATGAAAATAAGGTGAAAAACGTGTTTTTTTTTGGTTTTGATTTTTTTTGAGCATGTTGCACTCAATTTCTGAACCCCCTAAAAATCTATATGATAGATGGTCACCTCACAAATATAATAAAAAAATTTCCAGCCATGAGTCCCCCTTAATTTTTTTTTTTGAAAATTTCAACATTAAAACAAATTTTAAAAATACCGAAAATTTTCAAAAAAATCTCATCCATAGT
>FIZR01016539.1:0-10612 GCA_900060175.1 Ferrisia virgata
TTCGTACAAATATACACAGATGGTTCCAAAACATCAAATCAATCCAGCTGCTCAATAGTCCTAGACAATTGCTCAATCTCCTTCCGCCCCACTTTACCATCCTCTCAGCTCAACTTTATGCTATAAAACTAGCTATCAAACATTGTTTTGAAATCACACCCAAAAATTTTCTAATTTTTTCAGACTCGCTATCCGCTTTTTTATCCATCTGAAATTATCATAAAAAGAAACAGCATCCTATATCCCAAGAAAATTCAAATTGTTCAGGCTTTGATGGTCTGGATTACGGTGGCCCAGATATTGATAGTCAACTCTTTCGGGCTGTTAATATCTGGATCATGAACAAGTGGATTATGTTTGGCCATAGGATTAAATGTTGTGAAGAAATGCTAAGCAAATGTTAAAAAGAAATCACAAATTTTTTAGAAGTTGGACTTCTGTTGGAACTCAAGAAGTGATAACATGAAGAATTTTGAAAATTTGCTTAGCATTTTTTCCTTAACATTCCAGTTGACATTCAAGACATTAGTAGACTGGATATTGATGGTCAACTGTTGATGGATCTGGATTGTCAAGCGTTCACAGTCCAAATATGAATAGCTCGGATGTTGATGGTCCACTATTGCTGGTCAACTCTTGACAATGCACAGATGGATTATCATCATCAGTAGGTTTCAGTCGCTTACAAACGTATTACAGATAAAGGAGCGCGCTATCTATCACAATCCTGTGCCTGTGCAGCAGCTTTTACCACAGATCCCATTTGTGTTTTAATGATGTCAGACCACCTGGTCGAAGAGATCTTCCTCACCCTCTTTTAGTAGGGATCTGACCAAAGAGAATATCTTTTTGGAGATTTCAGTACTAAGTAAGTATTATTAGTAGTGACTTTTCAAACCCCGAAGACCAACTTATGCTGGTGACAGTTTTTCAGCTTTTAGAAGCTAAAAATTCGGGTTCATAATTTTGCCAGGAAGTCATTTTAGAAGTTCTAAAAAAGAGCGTTAAGGCTAGGGGATTTTTAAGGATTTTGGATAAACTTTCAACGTTCAAGAACAATCCTAATCAGAATACAAACCGGACGCCCCCTCTTTACAGATCAACCTTATTTTATTCCTGAAATAATTTTCTCCCCAATGCTTCAACTGTAACTCATCACCAACTACAATTCCACAATTCTTCATTGAATGCCCATTGTACGAAACAGCACGAACCATCCACTTGAACAGTAACGACCCAAAAATCCAAATTTTAAAATCTGCTTTAATATTCAAGCTCAGTAAATCTGTCAACGTGCATTAAAAAATTACTCAAGTATTTTTGTTTTATTGTTTTTATTTTGTTTTGAATAAGACAAATTGTACGTAATGTAAATTCCTCTGTACATGCCCCAAGGCTTAGTTCCTAACAAAATAAAGAAATAAATTAAGAAATTTGATAAAACTGCCCTTTTTGAGTATTCCTGAAAAATTTGCTATGGGCTTATTCCGCATTAAAACACCACAAAAGTAACTCCGGTCTAGTAAAGGGATCACTGTCATTTCCACCCTAACCCTCCAGAGGGATGCGGGTTGCCCTTGTAATTTTCGAGAAATCACCTGTTTTTCGTGAAACAGTTTAACTTCAAAGGCCCATATTTCCAGATTGGTTGGATTTAGAATAAATCTGTTGGAATAGTTTTGTAGGTAATCTAAAGTAGATTCGAAATGGATGGTAAAAATTCTAAAACCTCAAAGTTGAACTTTTAAGATGAAAACTCAACTTTTCATGATGAGTGCAAAAAATGAAAGTTACAATTTAAAAATCTGAAAAAAAATCGTAAAGAGGCCTGTTTATGTTCATTCTAACTAACCGATTTTTAAAATGAGATCTCAACATTCCTGGGGAGCACAATCGTACACAATTTTGGTCAAAATTTTAAAAAATGGAAAAAATAAAGTGGCATATCGATTTTTACTAATTCGAGGACGCTGAGTTTGAATATCGCCTTAATTTTTCGATTCCACCCAGCCAAACACCCCATCACTCCCTCAACATGGTCAAAATTTAAAGAAATTTAAAAAATAAATTGACATATCGATTCTTACTAATTTGAGGTCGCTAGGCATGAATATTGGCTTACTTTTTTGATCCGACCCCACCAACCACCCCCCCCCCTATTGACTAGTTGATTCTTACTATTTCGAGGATGCCGAGTTCAAATATAGGCTTACTTTTTCAATCCGACTCATCCATAACCATATTTTTCAAATTTTTGATAATTCTAAGGTCAGTTTAGAACATGAAGGAGTCGGATCAAGAAAGAAGGTTGATATTTGATCTTAAGCGGTATCGAATTAGTTTGAATTGATATGCTACACGCCATTTTCACAATTTTCCAGTATTTTTTAATTTGTGGACGGATCCAAAAAAATAAAAGATTATTCATGCTCGGTGATTTCAAATAAATAACAACCTATCTGTCAATTCGTTTTTACAATTTTTTTGATTTTAGACGATATTGAGGAGGCTGGTAGAGCGTGTTTAGAAGAGTCGGATCAAAAAAAATAAGCCGATAATCAAACTCGGCCTTCTAGAATTAGTAGATATCGATATGTCACTTCACTTTTATCTTTTTTTGAATTTTGACCCAAATTGAAAACTCCTGTGCCCCCAAAAGTGTTGAGATCACATTTTTAAAATTAATTAGTTCGAACTAGCGTGAAAAGTTCTATTCGTAGTAATTTTTCAGGTTTTTGAATGGTAACTTCCAACTTTTAAACTCATAATGAAAAGTTGAGCTTTCACCGTAAAAGTTCAAATTTAAGCTTTCAAAATTTTGACCATTGATTCCGAATCTGCTTTGGATTATCAATGAAACCACGTAAACGACCAATCTTGAAATATGAGCCTTCAAATTAAGCTGTTTGACGAAAAATTGCGATTTTTTTAAAATTACAAGGCCATCTCCCCCTTCCCATCCCTCTGAAGGGGTAGTACCCAAATAACGGTAATACCCCCAAAAAAATCTCGAGCGAATTCTGAAGACCCGAGATACTTTTTGGATATTTTTTACAAAGAATGAGCATATGGGTATATTTTTGGAATCACAATCCATAATCCTGGATTGAAATTAATCAATACATAAAAAATTAATCGTTTGGAATTTTAAAAAATTTCTCATTTTTTACCTTTTTTTCTTTCCTAGGTCTAGGTATAGGTAGCCTAGTTGTAATGTTCCTACGGGTTCATGTAACTCGTGAAATGTTGTAAAAATATCAGTGTGATTTACGCCGAATTTACACACAAGATATAAAATAAAAATAAAATAAGAAGAATTCAGCTTGCTTTTTCAATCTTATCACAAATTTAAAAAATCAAAAGACGTTAGTATTTTTTCAAGAATTTTAGAGGAAAATAACAACGAAGTCTAATGTTCACTATTTTACGTTAAAATTCGCACATAAAACTTGAAGAAAAAAAAAACCGACAACGAAACATTTGGTAAAGAACAATCGATTTTCAGTTTGAGTAATAACTATACTGAGCAGGCAGAATTTTCCCCGAAGTACGAAAAATTATTGAAAAACCTGTATTGTATTTATACAGATTGAGTCGCTACAACAACAATCGGGATCGAATTTTACAAATAATTTCAAAAAAGCAAATTAGTCACCTGTTATCGTGTACTCGATGATACAAAATTGACACAAGTGCCAAAATACAAGAGGATGCGAGGTAGAATATTACGTGGAACTATTCAATATAACTACAACATAAAAATGAGAGTTTCGTAGTAGCATATTTTTTTCTCTGTCAATGGACGATTATTTTTTTAAACGTTGCGTTAGTATCGCGAGTTTTAATGTCCATGTAAGGACAAATATCATCAATGGTATATACGCTCATAAAACTACAGTTCTCTGAATTTTCCCTGACTAAAAAATTAAATCCATTGCCCCCCTCATGAAAAGTTTTCCGGTACTAAGTTGTTGTTTTACCACAGAACTAAAGAACCCTAGTATCATTATACGTACACATTGATATGTTATTGTCAAATTCGACGTGTTTAGATATATCGAGGATAATAGACGAGGTGGCCTCATTGCTGAAGGAAATTACGCAAACTTCTTAGATGGTATTATACCTGGTCAGAGAGCTCCGAAAGTAGAAGTAGGCACTGCTCATGCTACCTTATCAGTCCCTCGGGATCAAGCTGGATCAAGTCGTGAGCCATACGATATGGGATATGGAAGCAGTGGACGACTCAGTACAATCCGGAGTAGCGGAAGTCAAAACAGCAGTGGGGGTTACCCAAAATATGGAAATTATTCAAGTGGTAGTGCCGGAACTATGAGTTCTGGAAGTCTCAAGAATGTAGGGAGATAATCTGTTGGCGAGGGGTACATACTCGTGGAGACCATGCAATGTACTTGCTCAAGTAGGTGAATTTATACATGTGAGTATTTTATCTAGGTGTATCTAATTATTGTTCTAGTATATAAGAAGGTTCTGCTAATAATGATTAATTTTAAATTTATAGCTTGTTTCTAGATTAATTACTATATTTAAATTATTCATTACCTATAAACTATAAATAGAAAATAACTATATTGTCGCCCACATCTATACATTTTTTATTTTTAATCGAGTATTTGGTATCTACATCCAAATTATTGTACTTCTTTCAATTTATATTGATTATACCTATTCTTTAAAAAATATAAATTAAGTTGCATTCAAAAAAATCTTTCAATTTATTTTTTCAATACAGTAATACTTCAGCCTCATTCCATTACAAAACGGTCCGAAAAGTAATTTGGGTATTTTGATTTCGCTTAAAAATTTTTGGAGCATTCTTTCAATGTTGTAGCGAAGGAATCACTACTATTCTGCATAGAAACATTCCAAGGGGTAAAGGACAAAGGTAGGATGGTCCTTGCAATTATCGAACAATTGCAATTTTTTATCGAACAGCTGAAATTTGAAGGCTCATATTTGGAGATTTGTTACACTTGGGACAAATCTGTTCAAAGTCAAAACAATCAGTTTCAGACCAACTCGGTGAGTTTGTTAAAAGATACTAGATTGGATGTAGTCACTGAGTTTTTATAATCTGAGATCGGTTCACGAAATTTGAGCAGTCATTTCTCCACTTTTTTCGTTAATTTTCTTAGCCTTGATTCCTTAAAGAAACATATGAGATTCGAAATTGATGATTAAAATTTTGAAAGCTCAAAGTTGAACCAACTTTTGAGATGAAAGCTCAACTTTTCAAGATCAGTATAAAAGTTGAAAGCCACTGTTTTAAAATCTGAAAAAATTACCACAAATAGACCTTTTTACTCGTATGTTTGTTTCAACCGATCAATTTTTAAAATTGAATCTCAATACACCTGCGGAAGGGGAGGGGGCGCAAGGGTCCCCTATTTTAATCAAAATTTGAAAACAGAAGTGATGATACAGTCAAATTAGCTCCAAAAACAGCCTGACCCGAACAAAAGTCACAGAAAGCTGAATTTTGGAATATGTGCTGATTATGGTGTAAGTTACAAGCAACAGAAGGAGGCGGAGCTAACCCCAGGAGGGGATTAAACCCATAAAAAAATTGGGGTTTCCCTCTAATCTTGCTAAGAACGCCTTTAATAAAAGAAAATACAAGACGATAAAAATATTCTACACTGAATTCTCCATCTGCTGGATACTACTTTTTTTTTCAAATCCTACCCCAACTCAAATAAGAAGTGTTTAAAATTGGCCATTTTTGAATATTTTCTTTTTCGACGTGAATCTTCCTCTTATAAGGGCAAAAATATGAGAGATATCAAAAAAAGTATAATAACTTGATATATTCTCCATTAAATTACACTCTAGACAACAATGTTATTTTTTCAAAAATTTCAACTTCGGGTCCAAAAAGGGGAGGTGCAATATTTTTATGTAGAGCATTTCATTATGAACAACATTCTTATTACATTTTGACGAATACAAATTTTTTTTCAACTACGTCTCGGTAAAATTCAACTTGAAACAAGACCGGTTTAATCCAAAAAGGGGGCGGAGGACTTACACAAATTTTTTTGCAATACATAATTCATAGTATACATCGCTTTTAATTGTTATAGGTACATTGATAGCAAAATGTTTTTGATTCATAAATTGAACATTCAACTACAGACAAAGTAATACCACAGAAGAGGGGGGGAGGCGTTCTTATGTATTTATGAAAACGCTCGATAATATGTATCTGGTTGAGGAAGCATCAACATTGACCAAGCAATAACCTAAATTGTTATTACTCACAGATAAATGTGAAAGTGATGGAGACCTTGCAACTTCACTTTCTACATCCTAAAATATACCAGACGAAAGAAGTTGGTAGCACTAATTCATGCAAATTTTGACTTGGGCTGTGCAAATGTCAACACTGCTATACATTGGTAGTACTTAGGAAGTACAAATGCAGTTAATTATGCAGTATTTGTAATATCTTATATTTTTTTCACCAGTTTTGTACGCATGGAAGGAAAAAAAATTCTTTACTTTCAATTAAAAACCACAACAAATTTTCTGCATTTCATATGCATATTTGAACGTGTGGGGTGAGGAGGAGGGTGATAAAATATACCTGCGACAGAGAAATTTTGACTTTTTCAGCGAATCAAAACTTAAAATTGATAATTCTGAATGAATTCTTTGTCGGTGAATTCAAATAAATCCTAAAAATTTCTCTTTTTCGCTGTGATTTTAAAGAAGAAACGTACAAAATGGACATTTCATGATCGTTTTCAAACAGAAAATAATTTCTCCATTGTCCTAGTCCATGCGAGTAAAATACATTAAAGAAATACTGCATTCTGATGGATGTATTTTTCACGCCGAATTCGAATCCGTAAACAAAAATACTTCATCCTGATGTGATCTTTCGAAAAAAAAAAATAAATAAATAATTTAAGCCTCCCCATGCTACATTTCAATATAAAGTACCATCTTAAGATAATTAGACCCTAAAAAATTAATAAATAAAAATGAAATATCTGACTTGTCCAAAAATGATCTTAATTGTCTTTTAAGAGCCTGAAATGGATTTTGTTAACGTTGCCCCAACGTCCGCCCAAGGTCGATATTCTGTAGTAGCCTGTTTTATTTGATTGACATGGGTAATCAGGAAAAAAATCTTCGAAGTCCGATATCGCTGTTGGAAAATTACCAAAAAAACCAGCGCTTGCGATAGGTAAAGTACTGAAAGAATAAACAGATGATTTTAGAAAAATGTCCTTCCTCTTGTCTTCCAACTTATACTTAATATTATACCGAGCATTCCTTCTCAGCAAAGACATCCTTTAATCAGTAAATATGCAACATACAACTACTCCCTATATGCATATATTTTTGCATAACTTTCGGATTGAAGGGGAAGAGATATGCCTGCCTGAATTTTTAAATAGACAGTGTAGGTTTACTCTTTAAATTATTAAAAAAAAAAAACAGGCTAAAAATTTCCCAATTTTATAGTTTTCAAAAAGAATTCTTAAAAATTTGTCCTCTTGACCAATTGCTATTACTTTTTATAATTCTCATTTTGGAATTTGTAATCAATAGAAATTGGAATGCAGCTCTCAAACCTTTCACTTGGACCAATCGTGGTGCGCACGAGCTTGCCTAACACTGTCGGCTCACATTTTCGTAATTTAATTTTTTTCTGCCATTCTCAAGTGCCAAACGGTTTAGTAGCAACTGAAAAAAAACCCAAACCCAATGAAAATTCACGGAAAGCGAAAATCTCGTATATAAGTATTGTGAAGTACGTATTTCAATATTCCCAAACTTTGTTAAAATTCATGCACATTGTGTCCTCTGTTTGGGGAGGGGGCTAAGGGGGGGTGCACAGTTTGGTTTTATGGCAATTACTTTGCAAATAACGCACTTACGATAAAAATGTTGGAATAAAAATTGTAGAGCATAAAAAACGAACATATTTACTTCTTTCACTTTTTTCGCCAGGAGGTCGTGGGGAGGAGCTAAAAAGTTCAGAAAAAAATCATTTTTGAAAATCTCCAATTGACACGAATAATTCTCAATAATCAGCTTAAATCACATTTAGTAACATTTTTCTTGCATAGTATTTCTCAACATTATACAAAATGAGAAAAATGTTGGACCGTCCCCTTTTCTCAAAGTGGAAGGGTGGAGCTGCCTTTCAAACAGTTGCAACTTTGCCAAGAGATAAGTCCGCTATGATAATAAATTCGAAAAATTGGATCAGACAAACCTTGTAGGACGTTAAAAGATAAACATTTTCGTTTTTTTACTTTTTTCCCCAAGTGGTCACGGGACTGAGCTATGGTGGGAAAAAAAGTAACAATTGAAAATTCCAGTTGAAATGAATGAAAGGCAAAAATTGAATGAGTCCAATACAGGTGTTTTTGTGGTCCCATTTTTACAACCATTTGAGCGTTTGACCCAAATTGGGCTTCTGAAAAGGGAGCAAATTTAGACATTGATGTTAATTTATGAGGTCTAAAATTTTCTGTTCAAAATTAATGAGAGTTTTCAGCTTTTGAACCCAAATTTAACCCAAAATGAGGCGTTGAAATTTCAAAATTTTGCAAAATGCTGACAAATGGGAATCAGATTTGGTATTTGGATTTTCAAATACGCTGTTTTCGGATCTTGAAACTATTCAGATCTACGACAATTTTGGAGCTCGATGAGTTGACACCAATATACACAATTTGACAAATTTTTCATTTTGAACCACCCTTTCAGGATAGCCCAATTTGTGTCCAACACTCTAATGGTCATTAAAATCGAATTTCACGACCACAAAACCCCTTCTATTAGGCTCATTTAATTTTTACCTCGCTGGATTTTATACCCGACTGGCATAAGAGTAAATTATTTATTTCAACAGGAATTTCCAAGTGTCTCTATTATTTCTTTTCGCCATAACTTGAGCCCATAATCAACTTGAAAGATATTAAAATAAAAAAACGAAAATGTTTATCTCTTAACGTTCTACAATGTTGGTCTCTTTCATCATAACGGACTTATCACTTAAGGAAGTTACCGCTTTTTGAAAGGTATCCCCCTTCCCCCCACTTTGAAAAAGAGGATGGTCCAACATTTTCCTCATTTTACATAACAGCGGGAGGTACTATACAAGAAAACTACTATAAAAAACGAATTAAGCAGATTTTTGATAATTATTCATATCAATAGGAGATTTATTTGTGCCAATAGGAGATTTTCAAAAGCAATATTTCTTATAAAGATAGTTCTGGCAGGAACCAGACTGCAATTTGTCGACTCAGTCAAGTATCTAGGAGTTATCCTCCAAAGAACGGTACCCAAGCAGACCCCCCTTGAGCATACAAAGCGCGCCACTGTTAAGGCCAACAGAAGGCTCAAAATTCAGGAGTGGGGGGCTGAAGCCTAGACAGAAGTCCGCAATCTACCGTGGTGTCTATGTCCCCATTGTAAGCTACACTCCAGCGACTTGGCCACAGAGACTCTGATCGTACAACTGCACTGAGCTCATTAAAAGTCAAAGGCCGGAATCCCTTCAGGTGATCAGTAGCTGTATGCCGATTGACTTGGAAATCAAATGGCGAAGAAGATATGCACTGATGCCCAGAGGGCAGACAGACGCACAGAGAGCCCGATGCAATTCAGGAATGTCAGGCTGTCTGGGACGAGTCGCCAGTGATCAAAACGAAAAGGTTCATCCCCGACATTCGGAAAAGACTCGAAGAAGGACTGGTAATAAACACGTTTGTTACACAGATCATGACAGAGCATGGGAATGTCGCTGTGTATCTTTATGAAAAGTTAAAGAAACGACCAACAGCAGTCAGCCGTGGGTGTCCGGGGAAATCGAGGACGGTATTCATATTATTGTGAGTTGCGTCAACGATGATAGAAAAGCAGGCCGGGAGTGTCTTAAGACTGAATTGCAGATTCAAGGTGAACTAGATCACTGCCCTCTTCCTGACTTGCTCGGGAAAGATGGTGGCCCATTCGTAACCTTTGCCAAGGCTGTACTGATCGACAAAAAGTGACGATTTGACGTAAGTGAAGCCATTCTTTCAAGTATCCGAAGGCAATTGAGGTTCGCGAGTAGTGAGATAGGGTCTATCAAAAGACACATACTGTCTATAGAATCACTAGCCAGATCAGCAGTCTAGGAGAGTTTGATCTATCAGTGGCCCAGCTGGGAAGAAAAATAGGAGTTAACTGAACGCGACAGAAGAAGGAAGAGACTCGATATTTGGAAGAAGAAGAACAAGTTACAATTTTATTTTATGTTAAAAGTCAAGAAGGAATTATTTAATTTTACGTTTCAGTTGTTAGATTAAGATTTTGAACTTAGACTAAGTAAGCGCAATGATTCATACTGTGTGTGTGGTAAAATTGTAAAATTAGGTACACACTAGGGTGGGTCAAAAAAAACGATTATTTTTTTTCCCATTTGGTACCCTGAAAAACTGGTTGGTAGACACCTCAAAAAAATTTTTCTCTCCACGTATGAGCTCTTAATTTTAATGGGAACGTCCTCCGCCTTTCAGATTTCTATTCCTTTTCTATTGTTATAAAGAAAATTGCATATCTTGGTGTCTACTATATGAAAAAA
>FIZR01016543.1:0-18779 GCA_900060175.1 Ferrisia virgata
CCAAAAGAAAATCACGATAATTTTTGGCCATGTTACATATCAAGTTTTATTTTTCACCCCCCCCCCCCCCCCCCCCCCAAAAAACTCCCTAAATATTCAAAAAAAAAAAATTAAAAAAATTCATTTCACAAATATTTTGTATAAAAACTATAAAATTTCTTGGACTACGCTCCTCGGAGATAGAACATATTGAATGTTGAGTATATATGGACTTGTAACTCAGATTGGGATGGAGGGGAATGGGCCAAAAAATTTTTTGGGGTGGTTTTGTATCAGAACTAGCATTTTGGATGAGTTTCATCCTCAATCAGTTACAGGATGGATTTCACGAAGGTCACTTCATGTAAAAAAAAATCACTATTCGCTGCAAATTGAAAATGAAGCAAAAATGAAACTACTGAAATATAATTATCCAGTAGACCAATCTAAGAGTAGTTACCTTGATAACGAGTAAGTGGGTTGGGTACTGGGTACAGGTACGGGGAAAGTAGGTTCAGTATTAGTTTTTAGCCTGATTTTCTATGTCATATTGTCAATGAAAACCAGGCTAATACAATTTATCGACCAACGGTATATGAAGGGGGATTATCAACAAAATCCGTTTTGCCATTTTTTAGCTATGTCAAATATTTATTTTCATTTTATTTTTTTCCCCCTGAACATTAAAATCATTTACTCTGCTCAATACTGATCAAAATCGCTCCAATTCAGTCAATCGGCTCAGTTTGGCGGCGGATCAGATATGGATGACCTTGAGACAAAATTCAGTTATGCCTACATTTTGGGGGAGGCATGCTGAGGGACCAAAAACACAAAAATTTCTCCTTTGTAAGCCAATTGATAGAGAATCAAAAGGTGTATTACATATCCAAAAATTAATTTCGTACGTCAATTAGGGTGGGAGGTATGGGGCTTTCCCCCTTTCTGACCTTGAAAAAGGGCGGTTCCTCCCCTATCTCACCACTAAATTGAGCTAGGAAGTTGAAATTCGGTGTGTACATTTAGTTGGGGCCCTAGATGTGCCTTTTGGGAGTGTCGACTTTTCAGCCCCATTTCACCCCTTCATAGCCCCAAACATGTGGGTTTTTTGGTCGTTTTTTCTTACTTTTTTGAGTTTGTTCTTTGCATAAACTCCCCACCAAATTGAGCTACGAACTTGAAACTATGTATGTACATTTGTTAAGATGTGCTTTTTGAACGCCTTGACTTTCCAGCCCTATTTCACCCTCTCACGGCCCCTAAAAAGTGGTTTTTTGTTCTTTTTTCTTATTTTTTTAGTTTTTTCCTTGCATAACTTCACTCCAAATTAAGTCAGGAAGTTGAAATTAGGTATGTACATTTAGTAAGGGCCCTTACATGTGCCTTTTGGGGGACTCGACTTTTCAGCCCCATTGCACCCTCTCACAGCCCTGAATATATGGGTTTTTAATCGATTTTTTCAATTTCCCGAGTTTGTTCCTCTCATAGCTTCCCTTCAAATTGGACTAGGAAGTTGAATTTAAGTGTGTCCCATCTGTAGGGACCCTTGATGTGCCTTCTGCGGGTTTCGACTTTTTAACCCCATTGTGCCTATCCTATCCGCAATGTTTTTTTCTATTCTCATGATTGTAATTTGTAATATGTCACGAAAATCAGGCTGAAAATTTTTTTTGGTGTTGTATTTTTAAAATTTATAAAAAAAAGGGCAATCACTACAAAATGCATAAAATCGATTATGAAACACTACATATCTACTCGAATACCGTATTTTCAGTTTAAAGGGAATAAAGTGATTATTTTTTGGCATGAAGTGACCTCTCGCCAAAATACAGGCATTGAAGCATTGATGATGATTTTTGCAAACAACTGGATACAGAATTGTTATTCTACAGCAGATTTTTCAAATTTTGGTCTTTTCATGTGGAAAGAAACGGCCCAAAAAAGAAAATAACGCCGGATTCGTTTTTAGCGGGTCAAAATACACCGATAAATATAATTTCGCTATTGTTTTACACAAAGTTTCAAAATTCATTTTAAAAAAAATTTTTTCGCTGATTTTTCAATTTTTTTATGGAAAAAAAAAATTAATTTTGTGTTTTTAAGTGATACTAATGCGAAACTGGTGTGTAGTAGGATATTTTGACTCGCTAAGCACAAATCCGAATTTAGTTTCTTTATTTAGTCTTTTTCGAAAAATCTGTTAAACTTATTTGTACAGTTTTTTGAGATTTTTAGACCCTTGCGCAACCGAGTTTGCTAAAAATGAATACGTTAGGTAAATTTACGTTAAAAAACACATTTTCAGGGATATTGCATTACGACACCAGCGGTGGAAATAAACTATTCTAAACATTTGGAAAATGGGATTATGATACAGAGTGAGGGTATGCGTAGTCTTTTCTAATTTGCGATTACCAACTTACTTTGGTTTTACCAGTGAAAAATTGCCAAGTTGAATGGTATGTAATATTAACCCAGAAAGTGCACTTACCCACTTCATTACACTTGCTAGAATATTATTACCACAATTCTTTTCATCCTTTGTACTGCGGACATTGGTATCGCCGTATGAACTAGGCATGGAACATCTAGCGTTTGTTAATTCTACAGCTATCACGACAACCATCTGAAACAAGAACATATATGAAATATAACCTTCTCAACTGTTCAGAGCATGTTGAAAACCACCCAGAACCAAAAATGAAATTGAACAGTTGAAAATTTAGTTCCGAGGGTTTTCGATATGCTCTTTCAAACCAGCTAAGTTTCGTTCAAATTGGAGCCGGACGGTTAAGAAGGTTCCCGTGTAAGCTGTACTAATCGAAAAATTTATCTAATTACGAAGGTTATGCTTGTACGACGCCAACGTGTTTTCGTCAGATTTTTTTAGCCTGATTTTCTATGTCATATTGTCAATGAAAACCAGGCTATTACAGTCTATGGACGAACAGTAGTGGAGGGAGGGAGGCGGATACCAACAAAATCTGTTTTGGAGTCCTAGAAGACCATTAAGACAATTTTTGGACATGTCAGATATTTATTATTTTTTCCTCGAATATTAAAGTCATTTACTCTACTCGAAACTGAACAAAATCGCTCCAATTTGACCAATCGGCTCAGTTTGGCAGTGGATTAGATATATATGAGTTGGGATGACTTTGGGTCTAAATTCAGTTTTGTCTTAGTTTGGGGGAGAGGGCGCTGAGGCGCTAAAAACAAAAATATTGTTCCTTTTTAAATCAGTGGTTAAAGAATCTAAAGTTGTATAGCATATCAAAAAATCAACCTCCAAGGTAAATTAGGAGGGTTGATATGAGGATATTCTTACTTTGAGGCACTTACTGCACAGTTTAAACGTACTTAGAATCAATTTTTTTTTCGCGTAAAATCCATTTAAACAAGTGAAAAAACGGTAAAATTTGCCATTGAGAAATAGAAATGCAATGAAAAATCTTTTAATTTGGCTAAAAAGTGCAGGTAGGTAATACGTAGTAGCTACATCGTACACTTTTTTTTTACTAATTTTATATAAAAAAAAAGGAGATTGAAAAATAATAAATACTTAGTTAATATTTAAGTATAAGTATAGGTATTAAAAATTATGCATTTTTGCTTGATTTTACTCTTCTTACAGTAAAATCTGAATGAACTTTTAAACTTTATTCTAATTGAAAAGAACATGTTTAGTGTACCTTTTCAATTTTTTCAATTTTCCGATTTTCTTATCAGTATACAGATACTTGGAATCCGAATTCCATTTACTCCTTGCTTATGTCTCTATCTCTTATTCAAAAAATTCTTAATATCAGCTAATAAGCTGTTTTTGTTGAAATATCCTGTATCCATTTCCATTTTATGACCCAGAAACAAAGAAATTATCTTTTATCATACCCTCTACCACGTATCTTATTATCAAACGCCTAACCAATACGCGATATGTAACGACTAATCATCTACCAAATTGCAAATTAATTTATCCACATTATCAATTATGTGACTTGAGTCATGTTCAAAACACAATAACACCACCTTGCGAAATAAAAACATTCCTTGGTCAAAAATCCTGCCCATTAACAACTACGTATGCTGAACCTGATATCTGGCAAGATCTGGGAAACAATCAATGGCTGTTTATTCTTAAAGATCCACCGCAAATCACATTTTTTTTTTGTGAAAATAGTCATGATACACAACTACTTCCATTAACTGGTAAACTGTCTTTAACACAAGGCTGTAAAGCACAAATTGGTGATCATCTCCTGATAGGAAAATCCAGAATAAAATATATGCTAAATCATGTGTTCCCGCAATTCAATTATACCCACGGTACTGGAATTAAAAAACCAGAAGCCATTCTATTACTCAAACTACAGAGTATCAATTCCAAAGAATTCGACATCTTAAAGGCACAAGTCGCTGAACAAGAAGCACAACTAAAGGAAGCACCTTTCTTCAGCCAATTACACATAAACTGGACGTTGACCTGTTTTCAAATCATCGTACTCATCATCATTTTATTCCTGCTGCATGAATATTGCTATAAACGGCGAAGAGTACACCAACCAATACCAACCAACACCACTGTCATTCCAATCATCAATTGTAGTTCAGATCCAAATTTATTCAGCAAAAATGATTCTCAACAACGACGATGTACCCTAAAATTGGACGATTAACATCCGTTCTTCAATGGGGGGTGTTATGCCCTCATAGACACTATTCATATATAGATTAACTTTAGGCTTATATGTATTGATAACTTTATACTTAAACCTTATCTCGAGGGTGACATACAGAAACCATGTAAGTCCAGTTTTGGTCGATAACAGGCTTAATGAACATTCCTGTGTAAAAAAAATCGAGAAATCTAATGGTGGAAACCTCGGAGGTTGAAAATCTCACTAGCGCTTCTAACGAGCATTTGAAAAAACTCGCAAGTCATAGGCAAGAAAAGTTGGCTGGTTAAAAACATGTATGTCAACTTACATTGTTTTGTTCCCAGAACTGGACTTACATGGTTTCTGTATGTCACCCACGATCTATTTCTTATTTCTTAATTTAAATCTATTTATCTTATCCTAATTAATCTACTTAGATCCTACTTACTTTATTTTATCATATAGATCCTAATTACTTTATTTTATCGTATAGATCATATTGGTCAGTTTATTTTCAGAAAATACCAATATAAAGAGGATCAGGTCTGTAAATACACCAGAGTAAAAGTTAAACTAAAAGTGAGAGTAATATACATGTTGTTCTTTTTAACTTGAATAAAAAATGTATGAGGGCATAACACGCATACATATTCTTTGGTGAAAACCTGCTACAGATAATTAGCATGCGTTCCATTGACAGAATCAAATAGCTGAACGCTACACATTTTGTGCACATTTATACTTATGTCTAGAAACATATACTTACATATTTTGCTATTTGCAGTCTGCATCAAGTAAACTGTACGCATTTAGTTGGCAGAATGGTATCCTGATTTTGTATATGTATCTGCATACTGATGCATTTTACCTGGTTTCGCCTAATGCGAATCGCATAACACAAAAACAGCAGTATTTCGGATACAAAACACATTACGTTTTTCAACATCAGAATCAATACAATTAATCTGTACACATTCTGCTAGTAATACGCAAACTTCAGCGCACATGCATATTCAATTACTTTTTTACGTACTCAGAATGCATCTCAAATTGTCAATAAGACACTACACTAAGTTTCATCAATACAACAATCAATTTTTCTATGATTCTTTATACACCTAATGAAATCCTGAATAGCTTCTTAAAATTAATCATGCTTATTGATTTTAGTATTTTACTTACTAATATTAATGTATAATATTTAATTAAATTTGAATAGAAGCGAAATTGATTCTGTAGATACTGGTGATGGTGAGTATTGCTGGAAACGAGAGGGGGAATGCGCTAATTTTCGATACAGGCTTGTGTAAGCATTTGGCGAATTGCTTATGTGCTAGCAAATGGTTCAACGCTGCGTTAGGTATCATCCAATTAAATAATTTTCAGTATTTATATTGCTTACACTTAATTTAACCTCACACCACGCTAGTGATAAAGATTTACTTAAATACCTATAAATAGTTGCATAATTTATTACTTACCAACGTTATCAAAAAGAAACGCATTCTGTTCATCCTGCTTCAATTTTAACGATATCTTACTTTTGATACACAATTAATTCGTATGCGAAGAAGACGTATCGTGAACTACAAATGGTTTAGATGCGGTATCGTTCTGTGTGTTTGCAGAAATATGAACGGGACGTCACACCACTCCAATAATTAATACATATATGGTAATATTTTCATAAATTACGCTTTCTTCTATTTCTTTAAAATTGCCGAAATGATAACGCCGCAAGCCGAACCTTTTCCTTTCTCAACTCTATTTGAATAAGATGCGACGTTGTTATCATGATGGACGGTGTACAGAATCTAATTAATTTTATTTTCGACGTAAGAGCTATGAAATGATTGTTAGTCAGTATTAATTACATCATAATCTTGGAATTCGAAGTAAGTAGACGTATTCTTATGAGAGAATAATTTTTTATTTTTAACAATATTTACAATACATGTAGATTTATTTTGTAGGTACCGTAATGATTCGTAAATATATGCATGACTATCCCATGCACTGTCTTCGACAACGAGGACGTCTAAAACAACACGCGGGTTTACGATTTTTGAAATGATACTCGTCCAAATTTGAGATCCGAAGTTTCGAAACACTGGTCAGTTGAATTTGTTGGCTGAGAACGTATTCTGATGAAGTGAATAGAGTAATCAGAAACAGCGCAAATAAACGAAGACTGAAAGTCGTGAATAGCTGAAAATACGAGCACACAGGTAAAATTTTTGATTATGTGGTGTAC
This sequence comes from Ferrisia virgata, assembly GCA_900060175.1. Lineage (NCBI taxonomy): Eukaryota > Metazoa > Arthropoda > Insecta > Hemiptera > Pseudococcidae > Ferrisia > Ferrisia virgata. The sequence goes on from FIZR01016543.1 coordinate 6,892, forward strand.
TTATAATCAAAGGGTAAAACGTATTCTTTGGTATTGAGTCTCATTCCAATGAACATAGAAGTATGTAAACTATCGACGTGCGATATTTTTGTATTTCATTTAAACTAAAGGTTCAACTTCAAAATTGTACAAAGAATCATCTCGTACAAGGTCCGTACGAGAATTAAAATAAAACAAAGAAAACATTATTGAAGAGCAAGAATTCAAGTCTTGAAGCTAAATTAGCACGTTAATCTGTATTATATGTACCTTCTTTTACCTATACGTACTTATTTTACCAATCTTATCAGCTTTAAACATATAAAATTATAATACTTTTTTAATAGGTATATTATTACTTACTGTCGATTTCATCACGTTGCGTTCGGTACGTTTAGTTATATGTACATAGAATAAATATTTTACATGAACAAATTTTTTTAATCACAGTTCTCGTCCACTGGTTAAATTTGTACTGTTTAAACAATATAATTGAAAATTGCACGCCTATCGTTGATCCAAACTAGTTTTTCCCCTTCAACCGCATCCCTGGTCATAACCTTACGTTCTTATAGTTCGATGTGTCACTTTACTTTGATGAGAAAACTGTTGGTACCTCTACCCATCTAAGCGTATCACGTCAAAAGTAATTTTTCATGGGAAGTTCCTCATATTGGTTGGTGCGAAGAAATATATTCTTCAATGTAAGTATGTACAGTAAGAGAAAATAAATTTTTCTAAGCATTTGATAAGCACGAAAAATAAAGATCTTCTCGCTTATTAAAAAAATTCTGAATCTATTGTTTGGTTGTTTTTTTTCATTTCTGAATATCGACTTCGTACTATGGTTCTTTATTACATAGTTTTTTGAAATTTAAATATTAACAAAGAAGTTGTAGTAGTTGCATCTCGGAAACATGTACGAAAATAATCCCAAAAACCAAGAATTCATAGGTTCATTATATCATCACAGGTAGAAGGATTAGGTACCAAATGCCATTTTAAACAATATTTGCATTTAAATAGAATTTAGATTCAAAAATAAAAATTCTTTTTTTAAAACAAATTATGATTTTATTACGAAAAGGTTTTGTTATTATGTTTCAGAGACCATATTCCTATACGACATAGAAACTATACTTCAAAAATGGAACAAACTACGTCACTTATTACAAATAAAAATGTAATAAATTTCAAGACAATCAGGTAACTATTAAATATCGAAAGATGTTTAACAGTGCATGCAACAGTTGACCAGTCAACAGCATTTACTGTTAACAGTTTGTCATCAACAGAGGACCATCAAAATCGATCTAGAGTTCAGATTTTAATAGCCGGGATGTTAATGGTCTTCTCATTGATGGCCAATTGTTCCGGCCTGTTAACATCTGGATTGTCAACAGTTGGATTGTGTTCAGCAAAGAAGTTAAACGTTATGAAAAAAATGCTAAGCAATTAATTTTCAAAATTCCGAATGTTGATAAGACATCACGAATTTTTATAAAGTTATGTCTTTCCAGGTGAAATTTGGACTTTTCCTAGAACCAGGGAAGTGATAACATAAAGAATTTTGAAAATTTGCTTAGAATTTTTTTCTCAACATTCAAATTTACGTTCAAGATGTTGACAGTCCGGATATTGATGGTCAACTGTTGATGGTTCATTGCCGACAGTCCGGATCTTGATAGTCCACTATTAGAGATGGCATAGTTCCTGCGTTCTTTGGTGAAGATGAGCGTATTGAACGAACCGCATTCACTTTTTTTGAACGAGAACGTGAACTGAAGAAAAATTGTACCAATTACATAAGTACGTTTGAAATATTAAAACTTATAATCATTAGATTTTTACTTATTGCGTGTGAAGAGTACTAAGTATTCTTCTACTTTACGCTTACCCATTTCAGTTAGTAGCAGGATTGGGAAAAAAACAGTCTTCTTAAAAAAAAACAAAAGACACGTTTTTTTTGTTTTAAACAGATTTTTTTATTTTTAAACAAGCAACACATCTACTCAAAAATGAATTTAGTTGCCAAAAATAGCAAAAATAGTGCGAAAATTCACTGTTTGTGAGTGTTGAGTCATAACTGAATTCTAACCCAAGCTTATACTCACTTAAGCATAATGGCTGCATTTGGGTGATTTGGATTTAGGTCTATATCTGACCAAGTTAAAAATCAGACATAGCTAAAAATAGTATCATTAGTCTTCTAATATTCCAGAATGTAGATATTTCCATTATTGTAGTTCGATAGACCATAGAAGCTCGTTTTTTTTGACAATATGACAAATTGACAATTGATAAGAGAAAATTAGGTCAACTTTTTTGGGTCTATTTTGCCTGGCATTTATTGTGAAAAGCCTAGAAAGCAAAAAAAAAAAAAAATTTTGAATGCAAAAAAAAAAATAAGTTTAAAAATCGAGTAGAGTAAATGATTTTAATGCTCGGGGAAAAAAATAAAAAAAAATAAAAATGAATATCTGACATGGCCAAAAATTGTCTTAATGACCTTGTAGGACCCCAAAACGGATTTTGTTTGGTATTTTCTACCGCCGTTGGTTGATAGACTGTAATAGCATACTTTTCATTGATAATATTACATAAAAAATCAGGCTAAATATCCAGATAGTGCTGTATATCTTCAATTTTATCATAAATTTAATCATTTCAACAAATTTCGAATAAATTAGATTGGTTGAAAAAATAACAGAAGTAGATACCCAACTAAAGATAGCTAAAAAATAAATTATTTTTATTTTACATGAAACAAAATCGTAGCTCGGCACATCTTCATATCATGTTTTTTTTTTTTTTTTGATTAATCTAAAACGCAAAATCAAGCTAAAAAGATGGAGGGAATTAAAGTTCCAAATAAACATGCAACTTGATCGTATTCGTTGGAATTTACACTTATTTACATACATAATACGAATTATACCTATTTGTCATTTTTTTTTTGGACATCGAAGTAATTATACTGTCGTCATCATAAGTAGAAATTTTTCTATTGTGATTCGTATAATTAAATTTTGAATGTTGAATAATGAATCAAAAAAGCAGGAACGATATAAGAAAATCGTATGAAAAATAAATGAATGTAAATTTTAAGTATAAATTCGTATCAAACGTCAATAACTTCAAAATAAAATTTCGTTGCCTAATTTAATTATCTGAATTAGTAAAAAATAATTACTACTTGTCAACGATAATGATGCGTATAACGGCACACATTTTATTGTCATCAGCTAAGTATTCTACATAGGTATTTCTATTGACTGATGTAAAATTACATATTTACAGGAGTAGCTACCACAAAATGATTCTGTACATGATTTCCCCACTTCTTCAGTAAATCAATAGACTATTTTTAAATTTATTGACAAAACGACGAAAAAAATAAAATTAAAATGATAGCCCACTATAATTGAAATTTGTATTTTAAGTAAATATAAAATTTTATCGTATGAACGAAACAAACAGAGTTTTGAGACGGCCTTTGTAACATTTATGAAAAATAAATTAACTTGAATCCAAATGACAATTCCAAACGTCTCATCGATAATTAATTTTAAAGTAGAAACTATATCTTTTCAATTATACTTACTTATTCACATTTAAGTATAATTATTGAAGGTTTATTCTGTTCATAGATAATAATCACATAACACACAATTACTGACATTTGTTAAAAAAAAATAACATTAGTATCCGCCAAAGTGTTCGTTTTTTTAAAACATCAAGTATAATAGACGTGATAATTCGAAAATTGTATTTATAGGCAGGTTTGATTTTTTTTTTTTAACAAAGTAAAATGCTGCAAAATGATGGAAAAATTTTAAAATTATTTGTAAAAGTTCTACTCCGATTAATGGGTAACTTTAAACGCGATAAATACGGCGTGATATATTCGTATGTTTACGTTACGTGTATTTTATGTTGCATTTCTGGTAACGTTACCTCATTTTTCAACATACAAGGCGGAGCTCAACGAATCGAAATATTAGGAATTGCAGCCATTTCTGTGGCAGAATTGAACATATATTTAGGTACATTTTGGCGAAGAAAAAGTATCAGAAAATTATTAGAAACGTTGAAAAGAAAATCCGATCAAACTACTAACGTAATTAATGAAGCTGAAAAATTAATCAAAAATAAAATTATAATTTTAACCGTCGCCTACTTTACTATAGCTTCGTTGTGTAGTGCTCCACATTTTATCGTTCCATTTTTTAAGACCGAATTACCACAAATAGAAAGGGATTATTACATTATACCATTTTGGTTTTCTTGCGGCGAAAACGTAACTAATTTCTTGTCAGAATCTTTATGCTGGAAGGTGACTTCAAAACGAGAATTATATTTTACAAACTTTGTGCAATCTTTTTTCGGTCTAGCGCTGTTTCCTATCTATTGCGATGGTATGATACTGTATTGCATTGCCATGTCCGAATTTTACGTACATATCGATATTTTTAAATCCAAAGTACGCAGATTGATTGAATACATGGAGTGCTTCTCGTTGCACTACGAACGAATAAAAGATGAGACGAAAGAAGAAGAAAGAATTAAATTTATTAAATCATCGAAACGTGGCTTCGAAGGTATTATTGTCCATCAACAGTTTCTAAGAAGGTAAGAAAGATATCTTTATTAGAAATATAATATAAGCCTTAATTCATAGACTATTCTATCGTTTATAGTTTATCCGAATATCTTTTAATCATGTTATATTTTTCATCTACAGTTGTTCAAGTGAAATAATTATCAACTTTAATAGATATATCCAATCGGTTGTTTGTTTATTTTTTACTAGTTCGACAATTCTGGTGTTTAGTAGTTTTTTCGAAGTATGTTTTTTTTTTTTTTTTTTAATGGGTCGTTATAAATATGTTTTTTAAAGATGGCTTTGTTTATAATTACAATAGAATGAAAGTAAAATGTTACTATGCAAAAGTATGGCACTCAATGTTCTCGGATTATTGCAATTGACCCTTATTTGTTGTCTTGCTCAAATTATTTTAGATCTTGTGAGTACATCGAGTACACTTTTTTACTTTTATTTGATCGTATATAAACGAGTTTATTTCCCTTCCTCACTGTGATAGGATTGTTTGTCATATGACATGTGATTAATGCATCAATTTTTCGTTAATTTTGTTTTAGAACACCATCATATTCGATGAAATATCTAAAATTCCGTGGTATAAGCAAGAAATAAAGTTTCGTAAATGTTACTTAATGATATTGACTCAAAACTACAGACCAGTGGATATAAAATTACTTAGCATGAGTGAACTAAAGCGTAGTTTTTTGTTGAAAGGCATCAGGACAATTTATTCGATTGTGAATTTAATGCTGCTGAGAATTGGAAGAAATTGAACTTGACACAAATTATAAGTATTAAAATTTTCGATGACCGGTTTTAAAATTTCAAACAAAAAATAAACGAACGTGTACACAGCTTTGTTTTCTTCCTTCTACTAGAGAATTAGGCAAACATACATTTACATCTTCATGCCAGAATAGTATAAACATATAGTTACACGGCGTCAATTTCTAAAGGATTTCGAAAATTTTATTGTAATTAGTTTAAGAACATTAGTTGCAGAAATTAACATAAAATTTGAAAAATTAATGAAAACAAAGAAATGGTTTTTATTTTAGAAGGCAGTTTTAGTCGATTTTAAGTTTGATAGTATTATAACCAGACATTTCTTTATTTCGCAATATATCGTTTTGATAGATTAGAAAAACGTATTTTTAGCTCTTTTTAGAATGAGGAGGTAAAAAAAATTCGTTAACGTATTATTTTGCCTTTAGGAGTATTTATCAAAGAGCATATAACTGAAACAATCACAAGATTTCGTTATTTTGCGATTTTTGTGTTTTTAATATATTAAAAAACACTTTTTTTCAAGAAAGAGAATTTAAAACTGGAAATGTGACAAACTACTTGTCGACTAGGTTTTTTTTTTTAGGTAAACTGTAACTGAAACCATTGAAAACATTTCGTTATTTACCAACATTTCACTTTTACCCACTTGTAAAACAATATTTTAGGATTATTTTAACGTGCTATTTCTCGATTAGGCTCATTTTTCGAAAAATATGTAACTGAAACCATTGGAATCATTTCGTTATTTTGCGATACTTTTGTTTTATTGACTTTTTTCAAATGAGAAAGTGACAAATTAGCTGCTTCTCGAACTATTGGTCAATTAGATCCTCTTTTCAGATAATATGTAACAGAAACCATTGGAAACATTTCGTTATTTCGCGATATTTCTGTGTTATTGACTTGTAAAACACTTTTTTTAAATGAAAAATTAGCTGCCTGTAGTGCTATTGGTTAATTGGGGGTCCCCTTTTCAGATAATAAGTAACTGAAACTATTGGAAAGATTTCGTTATTTCGCGATATTTTCTCTTTATTGACTTCTAAAATACTTTTTTCGAATGAGAATAAAAAATTATCTACCTGTAATACTATTGGTCAATTGGGTCCAATCTTCAGATAATAAGTAACTGAAACCATTACAAACGTTTTGTTATTTTACGTTTTTACAACTTTATTGATTTGTAAAACAATTTTTCAAATGAGGGATTAAAGAACAGATAGATCATCTTACACATCATCCTATAATGTCACAAATTTTTTCATCGAGACTGTAACTGAACCCATTACAAATATTTCGTTATTTCACGAGTTTCATGCCCTCATACATTTAGAAAATACTGTTTTCAAGTGAAAAAATGAAAAACCAACTAACTAACGTACTATTTGTCAATTAAACCAGGTTTTTTTCACAGAACACGTAACCGAAACCATTACAAACGTTTCGTTATTTTACGATTTCTGTGTTTTTATCAAATTGAAAAGTACTGTTTTCAAGTAAGAGAATGAAAAATTAGTTATCTAACGTACTATTTGTCGATTAGACTCGTTTTGTATAGAATGCATAACTGAAACTATTACCGATGATTCGTTATTTCCTGATTTTTGTGCTTTTATTGGATGAAAACACGTGTTTTTCAAGTAAATGAATAAAAAATTAGGGTATCGGACATTTTATTTGTCGATTAGTTTTTTTTTCCAGATGAAAAGTAACCGAACCCTTTGGAAACATTTCGTTATCTCTTGATTTTTCACCTCTACCGACTTGTAAAATAATTTTTGTGAATGAGGGAATAATGAATAGACCATTTCAGACTTCATCTTACAATTTCACGATTTTTTTTAACGAAACTGTACCTGAAACCATCACAGATATTTCGTTATTTCACTTTTATCTTTTCCCTTCTCATACGGTGTTGGAAACCAAACCTTTTGGGGAAAAAAACTACGTCAATTACTCAGCAGATTTTCAAAGTTTAATTAGAAAAAATTTATAACGTTTTTAGGAAAATTTTATGAAAATTTCTGCTGAATATTGAATTTACATATATCAAAATTAATGGATTTTGTTTTACAACATTTGACTAGCTGATTATTGACTACCCTTGAAAGTAGCTCAAACTTGGCCAGTTACCTATTTAACCTCAGTAAACTGATAATCGCCATTTCCCATCTCACCATCACGAATTTAAAAAATATTTTATACAGGTATTTTTCAAATAAAAAAAATTGAGCTTGAATTTGATACTTTTCAGATGTGAAATTCAATTCATGTAAATACATAGAATCGAGTACAGAATTCGGTAAATTTAGCTATTTTTCGAACAGAGAATTTTCACAAATAAACACGTACGCATTACATTTTTAAGTATGTATAACGATGCCTCGAGGATAAATATGAAACTGAGAAAACTGTTTCAAAACAAGTTGAACTGTAAGAAAAAAATAATAAACTCGTTTATTGTATTTCGCGCATTGAAATACTAAGAACCAATAAAATACGTATAATAAGTTTACACAAATTTACGCAAAATTTCAGTTTCACTCGCAAATCGAGTATTCGACGAATAAACGTGTAAAATATTTCATCTTTTTCGTCGTTATTAATAAATTATACTAGGTAAATGAAATAATTCACAGCATCACGTGATGCATATATGCATTTGAGTAAGATTTGGTTAAAAGTTCTAAGAACAAATAAACATCGAAAGACACAAGTACCTCCATACACGTATCACCACCCACGAGGGGTTCAAAATAGACACTACTTTATCCATACTGCGTGACGATGACTCATGGCGAAGAAAAGCCGCACAGCATAGACCGGACGGTGGCTTTCTGGAAATTCGTGAATACATCTCGTCGCTCTTCTGACATACGCGTAGCAGTCGATGGTACTATAGAAGTAAAGAACCTGTGTTTTAAGTCGAGATACAGCGGAAGCTTTTTTATTAAAAAAATCAAAACGTAAAAAAAATATGGAATGACGAGGCTTTTACCCTTGAAAAAACCAAGACCTAAAGCCGTGAACTTCTATCTTGGCACTTGATCAATATTAATACACTACGCTGCGATCATTTGATCGTCGTCTGATTATTTTATTAAATTGCGAAAATTTCTTAGCATATGTGCACTGAGATGCGAGATACATTTATGCGATATGACTCACTGTAAACATTTTTTTCTCGGATGTGTCCTGTAATAATACGTTTTATGTTGAGAAGTAGATTAGGTATATCTTTTCAAATTTATAAAACAATGAAAATGCTTATACACACATACGTAAGTATTATTATGCTTGTGGTTTGAAAAGTACCGCGATTCGTTTTTTTTCTTCCTTCTAAACCTACATAGATAAAAGAGCTGTATGATTCATATTAAAATGCTGTTTCGTATATTATTCATATAATGTGCATATTACTTATAAGTGTATAATAGTATTATACAGATTTTTTTTTTATCAAAAATTCGTTTACATACATAATAGTCAGTATTCACTGTTAAAATTGTACCGAAAATGATTCACATTTGAAATGAGCAATTATTCTTCTTATCTCATTGTTTACAAGAGTTTGTTGAAAGTATATGATACATATTTTTTTCGTAACTTATGATTCAAATTTTGGACATTTTATGCACAATAATGAAACATTTTTAACACGCGTATGATTAATTAATTGAGATAATCATTAATGACTCATCATCATTCAGGTATTACTCGTATGTATTATACAAGCTTGACACAGTTAATTGAGTAGATAGATAGCTAGACTACTTGCATGCCTATACCTAAATACCTCACATGTTCATTAACAATACGTAATGTGTACATTATTTTTCCATTTACTATTTTACAAAAATGCAGATGAGTATGAAGCTATTGACTTTTGCAATACCGAACGCAGTTGTTCTGAATATGAAATTTTGGAAAAATTAATTCTAGTACATTCAGAACGTAGGTAACCCAATCGTTCATTTTCCAAATTGGGGCTACGAGAATAATTTTAAAAAAAACATCAGAAGCACAAAAATCAGCAAACAACGAAACGTTTGTAATGGTTTCAGTTTATATATTCCCTGAAAATGGGTTTAGTCGATATTTGTAGTACATTGTATAGTTGATTTTTTATTCTGTTGTTTGGAAAAATTGTTTTCCATGTTGACAGAAGCACAAAAATCTCGAAATAACGAAACGATTTGCACCGGTTTCAGTTATATATGCTTTGAAAAATAAGTCCAATTGACCTATAGTACGTTGAATAGCTAGTTTTTCATTCTCTTGGAAGAAAGGATTATTTTCCGGGTTAATGTGAGCACAAAAATCACGAAATAACGCAACTTTTGTCATTGTTTCAGTTACAGTCGTTCCCTCATTCAAATAAATTGTTTTACAAATCGATAACGTTGTAGAAACGTAAAATAACAAAACGCTTGTAATGGGTTCGGTTATATAGTCCGTGAAAAAAGAACCCAATCCGCAAGCAGTGCGTCACATACCTAGTTTTTTGTTCTTTTTTTTTTTGAAAACAGTCGCAATGGGACTGAAAAGTCAGGACACCCGAATGGCACATTTAGGACCACCAGTAAATTTACATGCCTAATTTCAATTTCGTAGCTCAATTTGGAAGGGAGTTATGTGAGGAACAAACATTAAAAACTTGAAAAAATCGACCAAAAACCCACATATTTGGGGCTGTAAAGGTGTGAAAGGTGGTCTGAAAAGTAGAGATTCCCAAAAAGCACATTTAGGGTCCCAACTTAATGTGCATACCTAATTTCAAGTTCCTATCTATATTTGGAAGGGCGTCATGCGAGAAACAACCTCAAAAAAAAGGAAAAACGACCAAAAAACCACTTTTTTTGGAGCTGTGAGGAGGTGAAATGGAGCTAAAATGTTGGAACCCCCAAAGGACACATAAAAAGCCCCAACTGAATTTACATATCACATTTTAACTTCTTAGCTCAATTTGGTGGGGAGATAAGAGAGGAAAAGCCCTTTTTCAAGGTCAAAATGGAAGAAAACTCCCATATCTCTACTCCTAATTGATTTAGGAGATTGATTTTTGGATATGTTAAACAACTTTTGGTTTTCTATCAATTGGCTAAAAAGAGGACATTTTTGCGTTTTTGACCACTCAGCACCCCCTCCTCCAAATTGAGACATGACTGAATTTTTAACCAAGTTCACCCCCACTCATATATATTTGATCCGCCTCCAAACTGAGCCGATTGACCGAATTGGAGCAATTTTGGTTTGTATCAAGCGGAGTAAATAATTTTAATGTTCGAGCGAAAAAAAAAATAAAAAACTCAATATTCAATAGTTTTAAACAATTTTATTCATGCTTCAAGTCAATTTTTTGCATTTTTTTTACAATCTTTGCCAAATTTTTACTCAATTTTCCATGATTTTTAAACAAGCTTTATTCTATTTTCACCTGTTTTTCAACATTTTTTCGTAATTTTGATCAGTTTTCCGCATTTTTTTTTTACCGATTTTAGTTAATTTTTTATCAAAATTTCAATGGTTTTTAACGATTTTTGTTCAATTTTCACGTATTTTTCAATATTATTTCGTGATTTTTGATCAATTTTAGTCAAATTTTTGACAAATTTCAATGATTTTTAACCATTTTTGTTCTATTTTGATTTGTTTTTCAATATTTTTTGATTGTTGATCAATTTTTATCCAATTTTCAATATTTTTTTGTAATTTTGTTCGATTTTCTGCATTTTTTAAACCAAATTTAGCCAATTTTTCTATCAAAATTTTAATGGTTTTTAAACTATTTTCACCCAGTTTTCAACATTTTTTCGTAATTTTTGACCAATTTCATACATTTTTTGTTAAATTTTGTCAAATTTCTCAACAAAATTTTAATGATTTTTAACGATTTTTTAGTTAATTTTTAAATAATTTTCAATGTTTTTTTGCGGGTTTTGATCAATTTTCTGGTGGTATTCACCCATTTTTGTCAAATTCTTACCCAAAATTCAATGATTTTTAACGATTTACTCTTTTTTCATAATTGTTAATAAATTCTCAATATTTTTAACCAATTTTTGTCAAATTTTTACACATATTTTTATGCTTTTCTACGATCTTTTGTATAATTTTTTCAAATTTTTTCCACCAAGTCTTTAGACCATAAGAACGACATTCCACTGGCTAGTTTGAAATTTCAGCGGGTTCTTTTATTAGACAGAGGATTTTGGAGATTTGTGATGGTTCATCAAGAATGGTTTCAGAGTTTTCTGGTATATTTTGTTTTAGTCGTATTGTTTTGAGGTTTGCGCAGTGAAACAGGAGGTGTTTAACAGTAATTTCTTCTGTATTGCAGAACTGGCAATTTGGTTTGGGAGATTTTAAGAAGAGGCCTTTGTTTGATGCATTATTGAAAGCAGGACATCCATTATCCAGTTTACTACGGATAAGTGATTTATAGGTTTGGAGTAATAAGGACCTGGATGGATTGAATTTAGAGTTTTTAATTATTTTCATCAAGTTTAAGTTT
>FIZR01016560.1:0-17130 GCA_900060175.1 Ferrisia virgata
TAGTACTATATGAAATACAGTCGTAAAAAGACGTAGAGTGGTCTTTTATTTAACATTTATAAATCAAAATAATGTCAGATAGTTTAAATTCATCCGGTATCATTTGCGTGTCAAGAATCTTATTGCAGTATTTAGTCAATTTTTTTATCAAGAGTTTCCCCCAAATTTGATTTGCTCCTTTGAAATGTGAACATGACCTGTTGCTTTGTTGTTCTTAAGATTCTTTACTATTTGTTCTGTCTCCTCATACATGAAAAATGGTTCATTTACGTCTTCGATGTTCAACTGCAATGGAACAGGTTTATCTTTGCAACTATATATTTCTTGATAAAATTCCGTTGCAATTTTATTTATAGTGCTTCTTTCGTAATGTTTTTCGCCATTTTTATCAACCAGATAGGTAGTCCAGCTTTTGCCTAACATCAGGTTTTTCTTTATTGCTTTAGCACTTCTCGTACTGTCCATGATTTGTTGAAGGGGCATATGTGACAAGTTATCAAGAACCTGTTACATATGCTCCTTCAAATTGTACAAACATTTTTTCAACAAATTTTTATATCAATTCTAATAGAAAACTGGGTAGTTGGAAAACTTACAGATATATAAATCCGTGGTAGATGTATAATTTCGTAATGCATAAGTATATCATAGGTAATTTTGGTTTTAACATCGCGATATTTACATCGATTGGCATATATAATTAACATCTTAAATATAAACAGGTAAAATGATAAAATGGATACATGTTGAACTTCAAAAAAAATTCAAAACTTTTTGAGATTGAAATCTCCTGAAAAAAAATTTGAAAAATGAAGGATTGAAAATTTTGGAAAGAAAAAAAAATATCTCGTACAAGTGTTAAAACTTGGAGATAATAAATTCTGCTAAAAAAAATATAGCAAAAACTGAGATAGACGATCCCAAAAAAATTAAACTGTGAGCTAAAAAAAGAAAAAAAAATACAGTGCAATAAAAAATTTTAAAGCTTTAAAATAAAAACTATAAAAATTTAAAATTTAACGATCAAATCTGATAAAAATTTACAACATAAAGAAAAATCATCAGACATACTTATGTTTTTAAGCATTTTTTTCCTTGCTTGCATTTTGTTTCTTTAATTTTTGCATGGCTCCTCTTCCCTTTTTTTCTCTTTTTGTATTTTTTTGACTACGTTTTTCCTTCCTCTATATCTATGACATCTTGGTCTCCGATATCTATTTTCAATTTTTTCAGTAGTTTGTTCTGTTTTTTCATTCGTTTCTTTTTCCATGATTTTCTTCATCATTGTCGTCGTTTTTCACAGTTCAGTTATGTGTCATACGGCATAGTTTTTTACTGTGGGAGCACATAGGTTTAATCCAATTTTGAGCCCCTTCGAATAGTCAGCCCAAGTTCGATACGTTCCAGTAACTTTAAAACTGAAACGTGACCTGGAACACAAGTTTCCTCCTTTTTTCCATATTTTGTGCATTCTTTACACAATCAAGGAAGCTTTAGCCTGCTGCCTTCTGGATTGAATCCATCCATCTGGTGGGTGAGCATGCTCTGCCTCTTGCTTGTTCCACTTTACCCTGAACAAAAAGCCACTCCATTGCCTCAGCTCTTGTGACGTGACCAAAGTACTTAAGAGTGTGTAAGTACTCCTACTGATAGTCGTTTCTTTACACCAATTTTATTCAGGAATGAGACGTCAGTCCTGTTTTCAGTCTAGGAGACTCTTAACATGTGTCTCCAGTATCGCGTTTTCAACGCATACATTTTACTCTTCTTTCTGCTTCTGAGCAATCCAAGCCTCAGATGCATACATGAAGACAAAGAAAACCAGTGCGTTCACTAGGCCAACTTTCAGCGCCCTGCTTCAATTTTGACCCCACCCACACCATTATTTTCATAATAATCTTTCATCGCGCGTTTTTGATCAAAAACTTAAAATCAAAAACGTCACGTTTTTGATTTTTTTATTTTTCAACTTTTTAATTTCATTTTGTTTTTTAAATTTAAATCTTTTTTTTGATTTCTTTATTTTTTTGTTTTGTGAATTCTTTGATTTTATTTCTTTTTTTTTTTTTAATTTAAATTTTATGATATTGAATAAAAAGAGCAAAAAGTTGATCAAAAATCACAAAAAAAAAGTTTACAAACCTGTGAAAATTGATCTAAAACATGATGGAAATTCGTTGAAAATTTGGTAAAAATTTGATAACAATGGTTAAATTGCCGAGAATTGATCAAAAATTGTAAAAAAAAAAAAAAAAAAACGTTGAAAATTTTGGTAAAAGTTGATTTGAATTACAAAATTATGTAAAAAATAATTTAAGATCATTGAAAATTGGTTTAAAATTGATAAGAAAAGGGTAAAAACGTTCAGAAAATTTATCAAAAATTACAAAAAAATGTTGAAAAATAGGTGAGAATTAGCCTGAAATGTTGATAAAAAGTTAAAAATCATCAAAAATTGGGTAAAAGTATCATAAAAATGAGTAAGAAAAGCAAAAAAGCAATTAAAAAATTGGTGAAAATGACCTAGAGTGGACCGAAATGGATAGAAAAAGTAAAAAATTCGTCACACATCAAAATAAAATATTGCAGAATGGATGAAATATGATTTTAAAAGTAATAAAAGTTACCTGATATGGGTTGAAAAATTTGATTAAAACTTGAAAAGTACGAAAAATTTTATCAAAAATTGGTAAAAAAAACGTTAAAAAAAAGAAAATTGGCCTAAATTACGAAAAAAGTCATTTAAAATCATTGAAAATTGGTGAAAAGGTAAAATATTGACGAAAATACGTAAAAAAAAGTCAATTGAACAAAAATCGTTAAAAATCATTTTAGGTAAAAATTTGACAAAAATTCATAAAGTATGCGGAAAATTGATTGGAAAATAACGAAAAAATTTTAAATATAAAAAAAATTAAAATCATCAAAAATTGGATAAATTTGAAAAAAATTGGTGAAAAATTACGAAAAAGGCACTGAAGAATGGCTGAAAATTGAGCTTAAATATGAAAATGATTATTAAAAATCATCGAAAATTTGTTTAAAAATGGACTTTGATAGGTGAAATGGGCAGAAGATTTTTCAGAAATCATGAAAAAATAATGTAAAATGAGTGAAAATTGAGTAAAAATTTAATAAAAATGTGTAAAAAAGAGAAAAGAGTCAATGAAAAATCTTGACAAAGCAACGAAAAATCGACGAAAATTTACCTACATTGAAAAGAAAATCTTCAAAAATATGGTGAAGAGTTGACTTAACTGAAATGAAACATGCAAAAATTCATCACAAATCAAAATGAATTGAAACCAAGAAATCATGATGATTTTTTAATTTAATTTTTGTAAATCAATGATAAGGATAGGAGGGATGCAATGAGTCTGAAATTAACCCCTAAAAGGCACATATACATACCAAATTTCAACTTCCTAGCTCAATTTGGAGTGGAGATCTATTTTTTCAAGGTCAAAAAAGGACAACCGTCATATCCTCGCTGCTAATTGATCCAGGAAACTGATTTTTGGATATGTTATACATCTTTGAATTTTCTATCCATTGGTTTAGAAAGGAACAAATGTACGATATTACCTCCTCAACACCCACTCCCCCAAATTCGGGCACAATTGAATCTTAACTCGAGGTCATCCTCATTCCAGAATATTAAATTCGTCTCCAATCGAAGACTATTTCCCAAATTTGATTGGTTTTTGTCTGTATCGAGTTGGGCAAATAATTTTTAGTTTTGTGGGGAAAAAATAATAAAATTATATATGAAACAGGGCCAAAAACAATCATTATCATTCACTATGGGTCGATAGACCGTAATAAACGGGTTTTCATTGACAATATGACAGAAAATCAGGCTGAAAAAATTTTGGAAAACGAGTGAAAAATTTTACCTAAAATATGAAAAAAAAATCATCGAAAATTAGGTAAAAGGTAATACTTTGATGGAAATGGGTACAAAGTGCTGAAAATTGATCGAAAATCACGAGAAATTGTCGGATAATTGGTGAAAATTGACCTTAATTTTGCGAACAAACCGTTGAAAATCATCGGTTGAAATTTCAACATGCTACGAAAGAGAGACGTATCGTTGAAAAGTTTATTCTAGAATGGGAATTGATTGAAGTTATTTAGTGAGTCTTTCCTTATCCCGGTATAACTGTGTTTTATTTGAAAAAAAAAAAAAAAAAATGCTGCATTAAACGTGAATTTATTTCGTAATCGTATAAATTTTCGACATCGATATCGAAATCAATGAAATGAATCTGTACATAAACACAAATAAAATCTGTCACCATTAGCACTAAGCATCTCACATATTGACTGGACATTCCAAATCTACATCTCTGATGACACCTTGAAATTGAAATTGAAATTTTTTCTTCTCAAAAATTACACTTCCGGTGTATAAGTCGTATACAGGCCTCGTCGTCGATTTCCTTTTTATACCTTTTAATATCGCTATTGTTTCTTTAGCAGAAGAACAAACAACCGCTCGAAATCTATGCTTGATGGGAAATATCGAATACCACCAAATTGGTACAATGGCCGACCCTGATGATGTTTTTAACGATTTCAGAATCTCTTCGTAAGTGTGTTCGTATTCGACAGTGATATCGTTGTCATCTGCATTTTTGTCTGTAATGTTTTTGGCAGGTGGGATGCTCTGCTGTCTTTTATAAATCATACAAGCGCATAATTGACCTTCCATGTATCTTTTTATCGAATATTGAGATTTATAATATGGGTAAAAATATTTCTGGAAAGTATTTCTCGCTGAAATTATGATATGCGTCGCGACGGTTTTTATTACGTTCGTAAATTTACTACAATTGCTAGTACATGAACTTACCATTGTTGAATTTTGAAAATTCATTTCTGAACATATTCATTATTTCGATTGGAACACCTGACACGTATGGTTGCTTCATACACGCGTTCGAACTAGCAAATATAAAATTCGATCTATTGATGTGATATACACATAGTAAAGCGAATACCAAAGTGAATTTCATATTTGAAATAATTCACGTCCACATGCAACTTATCTCTGCTCATAAGAATACTAGTCGAACGATTGTGGTACGATGCACCACGTAGATCGAGAATTACTGTGAGATATGGTACATAAAAAATTACAAGTGGTACACTTCACCTTGAAGTAATACCACTGATGAGAGAAATGCATTGCACACATGTTGTAAGTATGTTATTCGAAATAGAAAAAAAAAAAAAAGGAAATGTAGAATGTGTCCGTTGTGTCGCGTCAACGAGCTGATTTTATTCATTTTCTGACGACAAACAGGTGTTTTTTTGTCAGTTTGAATTTTTAACAAGGCGATGTTCGTGCAGGTGGAAATGATGAAAAACGTTTCAAAGCTTTCAGCTGAGTTTTCTTTACTGTCAAATTGGTCTGAAGTAACGCTCAATGAAATGATCTGTGAATTGCATACTCCCATGTGGGATATGTCCTAATGAAGTCTGCTGCCTAGTTGGAAGTGATTGTCCATTTGAGAGGGAGGGGGATCGAAAGAAGGTTGAAATATGTTCTGAAAATCAATTTTATGGGTACCGATGAAGTCTTTTGAATGTTTCAAAACTTTGAACGTTTGAGACGGTTAGGAATAGCAGTGCTAGTTTAGGACTTTAAGCACACTGGGGCCTTGCCTTCAATGAGAACCACGCGTGATACTAAAAGACTACGTATGGATACTTTTTATACTGTTTTAGTTTCTAATAACATGAACATATATTGACAACTTAACGAAAAGATACAAGTTGAAAACTCACGAACCATGCACGACTTACTCTATAAATTGACTGACGCTCTCGACTGTCCGTAGATGTACCTACGGACGGTAATCTCTTATCGGCCAGTGCTGCCACTTATGCCAAGATGGGCCATACTACCCATAACACATTTTTTGATCTTTTCAAAACCAGAGAATAAATTCGTCAGAAAATTCAACTAATCAATTTGGGGCTGACTTATTGAGACCCTAAAAATTTCTCGACAGATGTTTTGAATTTTTAGCCTTTCCAACCAAAAAATCCATGAGATAAGTTTCAAGTCATTTTTGTTTTTAACTAATCGAAATATTGGTGGAATCATTTTTGTACATAATGAATCAGATCAGCGAGGCATGATGAGACAGGGAAAAGGGAGTTCGTCAAGTGAGAGAGTTTGGCCTCATAGTACAAAACCAAATAGTATCATGAATACCGTCAGGTTCATCAGCTCATAATCTATTCTACCCTACTGTGGACCATCCCTCCCTCCGCGTTGTATTACCCCAGTATCTTTTTATATATTAACCTTATGAAAAAATTCACTAAAGTAATGTTTCAGTGATAGAAATTTTTCATTTGATTGGTCTGATGATTTCATCTGAATTCCAACAGTTACATTTTGGCTTTATAGCTTAAGTCCAACGTAACATGACACCTATATCTGTAGCGAGAGTGTAAGTATGTGTAGATGCAATTAGATTAGATAAGATATGAATAAAAGTATATAGGTAACTAGGTATCGATATTGAATATCGTTATAGTACCAGTGCACTATTAAACAGCTGATCTAAAGGTACTCGTTATTTATTTCCTCTCGCATCTCGCTACATTGGTGACTGTGACGATATCAGAATTGAAAATTGTAGTTCAAGTACGTTCATGCAACGGCTCAATTTTTTTTTGGTGTATGTTAATTTTTGTGAGCTTTAACGATTTTTTGCACTTTTTACTGTTTTTTTTTTTTAACTTGACATACGTGTGTCATTATTTATAAATTGTGTTTCGCGAATTATGGCTAACAACGACGATGTGCTACCTGCTGCACAAGTTGGCCTAAAGTTAAAGCTCAACGATTTTACCAAAGAGTCACCGATCCACTGGACACCAGCGTTATATCAGGTATTTGAAAATGCAAAAAAATTATTTTTGAAGCATACATTACTCCACTATCCAAGAAACAATTCGGTTTTGTATCTTATAGGTGATGCGTCTAACGAAGCAGTAAGAGCTATTTTAGAGCAGGATGGTGAAGAGAGTGAGCGCGAGCCAATTGGGTATTTTTCTGAGAAGCTGGATCCTACGCAAAGAAAACAGTCTGCCTACGATCGAGAATTATACGCATTATATGCAGGTACGATAGCGTTTGAATATCTCATCGAAGGACGCGAAATAACATATGTTACTGATCATAAGCCACTCGTGCACATGTTTACCACAAATAAAACATGTCGAATGTCTAAGTAGGTTGGAGGAAGAAGAGTCTGTGGTGGCTGTTGAGATCCTACTTGGCATTGAAAAAATCGTCGAGTCGCAGAAAAATGATCCAAATACTAAAGCTCAGACATTGCAAGATGGACAAAAACATGTAAAAAATGTCAACTTTCGAAGACCCAACGAAATACGTGTAGTGAGCCAGGAAAATTGTTGGCTACGGATAAATTTGGACATATACATATGGATATCATTACGTTGTCGGAATCAAACAGTTATTCACACATCTTAACAATCGCAGACAGAGCTACGCGATGGATTGAGGCGATCCCACTTCGAAATGTGAGGGCGGAAGAAGTAGCAGACATTTTTGTTCAATAATGGGTAGCGAGGTATGGTGTACCATTCAAATTAAGCACAGATAGGAGTGCGCAGTTTACTTCAGAGCTTTTCAGACAGCTAAACTGAATATTAGGAGTCAGACAAATCACAACAACGAGCTACAACCCAAAGGCAAATTGAATAGTAGAGAGGAAGCACCGAAAGCTAAAGCAAGGTCTTGAGATGTCATGGGAAGGATTGGTTCCAGAACTTACCTGTTGTACTTTTGGGAATGCGAGGAGCTCCTCAAGATGAAAATGGAATAACTAGTACAGAGTTAATATTCGGAGAAAAACTACGTCTTCCTGGAGAATTCTTTTTTGAAAACCCACCTATAGAGAATCAACCTTAATACATTCAGCAAATTCATAGGATGTTTAGGGAAAATAGGCCAGAGAGTTCGAAATGGTCAAAAAAAAAAATTTTCGTGCATCCAGATTTAGAACATAGTAAACGAGTATATGTACAAGTGTACAGAGTAAAAGAGCCGTTAGAAATGCCGTACGAAGGTCCGTATGAAGTATTAAAACGAACTGTATATTAAAGAAAAAAAAGATACTGTAAGTATAAATAGATTAAAACCTGCATACGAGCTCGCTGATCACAATTTAAATCGAAAAAATGAAATCAAACCTATCTTGTCAAAAAAATATGATAAAAATACGAAAAAACGCGTTCGATCTGCCTATATTCCACCAAAGCAATTGTATGTCCAGCATCAAACGCCACCAGTAGTCCAGGAAAATGTAAATCCGCCATCACATTGAATAAATCTGGCAGATATACCCCTGCCAGCATCGCCTATCATTAGCCCCACAGATGTACCATTGCCACAGTCACCCCTGTTCTGCTTCGACCTCAACAAATAACCAGAGATAAATTACCTGCGAAATTTTGAGAATAATTATTTCATGTATTATGTCTTTTTTTTCTTTTTTTTTTTAATGTTGTATGTCGTCTCATTTTACGTATTATTTTTATTTGGAAAATGTGATTAATTTTTATCAATTCAATCATTTCGTCAACTCGCGAATTCGCACATTTTTTTTCATTTTTTTTTTAAATTTCATTACGTGATTTATTTATGTTGTTTTTTCTTTTGAATTTTAAATTATGAAAACCCATGTTATTTTACCCTTATATTTTTTTTGAATTGTCATTTTTTTTTGTAAAAGGGGAAGACTTGTAGCGAGAGTGTAAGTGTATATAGATGCACTTAGATCAGATAAAATATGAATAAAAGTCGATATTGAATATTATTGTAGAGCACTAGTGCACTATTAAACGGCTGATCCAAAGGTACTCGTTATTCATTTCCTCTCGCATCTCGCTACATATCTATGACTAAATAAATACACAACAATAAAAACAAAAAGGTGGATCGTACAAGTGACGTTTGTCAATATTATCTACTGATGTCGTCATACGTTTCTCTTAAAATAAAATTAATGGAAACAAAATGGCAAAGGTAAAACTTTAACCAATCATTTACAATTGGCATTTCGCTAAATAATTTCTCTCTATAAAAACTTGCCTACCAGAAATAAAAAATACGATCGGAACTATATTAGTCAATAAAAAAAACTGCTCGTGACTCCGGAATTTCTTTCAAACTGTGATACATCTTATTGTGTTGCTTCTGCCTCATGTGTGACATTGTCAGTATATTTCTCAAGCTCTTTGTGAAAGCGTTTAATATAATCACTTCCTGCTTCAGAAGCTGATACAAACACTCCAGATTGCGATTTTTTCGGAGGCATAAAACACCAATAATTGCATGTGCATTACCTATTTTTTCTGTTTTGAAAGTTTTCTTGAAATAAACATTCCTTCATTACATAATAATAACAATGGTAAAATTGAAGAAACGAAAAGAGTATACTTTTCTGGCAGGACTTCTCTTCAGATTCCTTATCGTATTAGATTCTGATTCTGAATCTGACAATATATTTGACATAGAATAAGGTTGAAACACTGTATTATCCCTCAAAGATTTAACATTTTCCTGGATCATTTCATAGAGTGTAGACAAGTGCTTCATTCAATGAACTTTCTTTGCATCAAACACAAGCAATTTGAATCTGGGATTCAAAAATAATGCACTTTTGAAGCATACATTTTCAAATAAATCAGGTTCTTACCTATTGCAGATTTGCAAGTTGTTTATAACAGAGAAAATACCTCAAATTGGAAATTCATAAAGAGATACAATAAAAATTAGAATATTATAATACCTATTTTTTTTAAGAGCCATATCACATTCTAACCAAATTTTATATAGCTCTGTATTGATTGAATTTTCCGTTTGAAACAGACTGAAGCATCCACAATGACAATTTTTACAGCTTAAAACAGTGAAATGTCATGTTTGGAGGTCAAAAGTTTTTTGATAAGCACATTTTTGGACCTTTTACACTTCGTATTTCGCGATTTTTCTATATTGCTTTACTTAAACCATGCTAATTACATCAACAATAAAACGTGACCGAAGGCCAAAGGCTTAAACATTCCATCCTCGACTATGCTCTGATGAATACAGATGTGTCTGATTAAAATTTTAATGGATCTTAAAAGTTTTGAAAAACGCAAAATAGTGAATGAACTATCGTAATCACCAATTTTTTTTCGGTGACGATAAAATAATTTTCAATATACTTATAGTCTTGTACCTATGAAAATAATAAAACGCAAGGTTGTGGATTAATGATCCATGTGCCTAATTTATTTATGTTATGACTTAAAATACATATAATCTACTGCATTGGTTAGTTAATATATATTTGAAAATTTAATCTGGCAATTCTATTTTTGTTTGGTTTTTCCAGAAAGCGAAGCAAGATCTTCTGTTCAGAGATATCCAGTATCATTCAGCTGAGCTGATGTGATGGGCACTGACTCGTTGGCATTTTCTGGCTCTTCCTCACTGCTAGATGAATCTTCATCGTCTTCGTCATCATTACGAAAATCGTCATACTTAGTTAGCACCTCGTAGAACTTGCCTAGAGATGTGTTTTCATCT
Source organism: Ferrisia virgata (assembly GCA_900060175.1). Lineage (NCBI taxonomy): Eukaryota > Metazoa > Arthropoda > Insecta > Hemiptera > Pseudococcidae > Ferrisia > Ferrisia virgata. The sequence continues at coordinate 10,625 of FIZR01016560.1, forward strand.
TTTGTATTCAATGAAGACGCGACTAATTTTTCAACTTGTGATGAATTATCGGTTTCTAGTTTTTGTTTTTTTATTTCTGGTGTAATATCACTTTCTGATTTCCGTTTCTCCACTTCTGACGTAATATCATGTTCTCGTTTCACGATTTCATCTTTAGCAGATGTTGATATTTTGGCATTATAGAGTGGTTCACCGTTATTACGTATTTTACCATATTTCGGCTCTTCGATTTCATCAGATTCAGCCACGAGCATTTGTGATTCATCTTTCAACATAGTATTATTTTCTTGTTTCTGGGCTGTTTCACGGATGAACTCTGCAATTAAGCGAATTATGTTGATATTTTGACGCATATGCAATTCAATGACGATACTGATATTATTTCCATGCTACTTACCTAACAATGGCATACTTTGATGTTCTGTGAAATCAAATCGTTATTCGTGTTTGTATTTACAATTAAAAAAAAACTAATTGAGCTAATATTTTTAATTCACTTACTCATGAAACACTGCATCTTAGCGCAACTTTTGTAAAATTCTAACGAACCTGAGGCAAAGTTAATTCAGCGTTATGAAGACAAATTTCACGCTTAAGAGATCAAATACATTATCAAATCACGTATCAAGGTATTAACGTACTACTCAATTTGCTTTCAAAACTTTCTTCTGTTTCGTCATCTGGTAACTGTGGTGTAGAATCAGAGGCATCCACCTGGTCTTCATCGCCATCATTTTTAGTATTCTTATTTGGTTTTTCTACCATTTGAGGTACGACTGCTCCATCTAGGTCTGAATTTTTACCTGATTCTACGTCCTGTTTTTGTTCCATTTTAGGTACTACCGCGACGTCTTGATCTGGATTTTTATCTGATTCTGCACCCTGTTCACTTAGATATTTGTCTTCCACATTGTAGATCAGTCTATAACGTTCTAAGTATTTCCTTCCAATATCTGTTATCTTTTCGATGTTATCTGAAAGTATTTGTTATTATTGAATACATAAGAAAGGGTATTCTAGAAGGCCATTGTGACACTTGAAAGAAAGATGATTTTTAGCCTGATTTTCTATGTCACATTGTTAATGAAAATTAGGCATTACAGTTTATTGACCTACGATGGAGGGGGAAGGAGGGAAATAACAAAATTCATATTGGGCTCCTAGAAGAGCATTAAAATAATTTTTAGCAATGTCAGGTGTTAACATCTGAAGATATTTAATAGTGCAGTTCAAAGCTAACTATGAACAGAGGAGAATCAAAATCCGAATTGTTCAAATTTTGATAACCTTGACATTGATGGTAAACTGCTCTGGGCCTATTAACACTTGGATTGTCAATAGTTGGATTATATTTGGCAAAGAAGTTAAATTTAATGAAAAAAATCTTGATAGTCCACTATTGTTGGTCAACTCTTGATGGTCCACTGCTGATCATCAACTGCTAATGATCAAGTGTTGACAAGTCTGGACCGTCAATTAAGTTTTTAAATTTAAGAGAAAAACGCTCTGATCAGTCAGTTGTTTTGTGGAAGGGTATTTATTTTTACTTATTCTCCTCTTCCCTAAACTAAAACTCATTTGCTCAGCTTGAAACCTACCAAAATTAAGCAAAGTTTAGAAATAAGCTTACTTTAGTGACGGATTCGGATTGAGAGAATGAGAATGAGTATAAACTTGAGTCAAAAATTCATTCAAATTGGAAATTAAAGAGAGAGAATGAGAGGGGAAAAATTTTCAGAAGGCGTCATTTGTAATTATTAAAATTAGCGTTTGAACGTTTTTGACCTTGTATAAGTAGGGGTTGTGGTGGAGAAAATTTTATTGTGTCCATTTTTTCACGAAAGAGGGTAAAAATTCCGTTTTTTCAAAATATCTCGACTTCTATAAATAGTTCAATACAAAATTGGAAGTTCATAAAATATCCTGCAAATAAAGTTATTATCATCTTTTCAGTGGATGCGATAAATATTGAGTTAAAGTGAGGAACATGTGCAAAGGATTAGCATGCGAATGTACATTATGTATGTAAAATAATTGATGAAGATCTAATTTTCCCCAAATATCTCAGTTTGTAAGGGCTCGTACACAAAAAAAAACTTCTGATCAAATTTGATGAACATTGAATTTTCTTCACAGATGATCAAGTTATCATAGGTTTTCATTTAATCAAATATCATGAGGGTGAGAGAAGGAACAATTTTTGCTATATACTACCTAAATTATGTCCTGAGAAATGTTAATAATTGTGTCCCTTCTGCTTCCCCCCTCCCCACAATTTCGAATTGTGGAAATTTTACTTGTAAATGTTTTAGGTCTGTAGTGTCTTGTAGGGTTCTGAGTTTCAGTACTCAGAAAAAAACATTACTCCATCCCTTTTTTTACATTTAGGGTAAATTATTGTGGAAAAATCTTGTCCTCGGGTTCGCACAAAGCTTGTATCAGATTTTTAGAAGCTTACCTTTTTCCAAAACCTGTCGAATTTCTGGAAACAAGAAAAGAATCATCAAATCATGAAATACTCAATTGTACTCGATATCGAAAAAGATTGTATCTCGTAATAACTATAAAAGTTTCATAATATGTAGGTACTTACCTATTTCGAATGTATCTCCTATTTCAGAAATTTTTGTCGCTTTCTTATATTTTTCAATCTGTTCTATAAATCAACAAAAAAAAGTTGCCTGTCACCACTATTGAACATTTTTTGTGTTTGAAAGTTAAATTTTGGTGGTGTGCTTTGGTTACCGCGATATTGATCCGGGGTAAGCGTTATCTCCCTTGATGGTGGTTCGTCATTATTTTTCTCATTGAGTTTATTTAGTAACTCAATTTTATCATTCAAAAATTTTATCATTCTTTCCCTTTCTTCGTTTAAGATACTTTTAATCCTGTAGATAAACCGAGATGTGCAGTCTCCCAAACAATCAAAAGTTTCTGTAATAAAAAGTGGTAACCAAAACGTCGAATAAAATTCACTCTTGAGTAGTCTTATTTTGAAAAATGGATTAGGTATAAATTATTTTATTACTTGTTTTTTCTGCTTTGTCTGTGCGATTGATTAATGAAAATGAAAACAAAATAATTAAATACGGTGTGGATATGATGCTGAAGACTCAATGAATGTAAAAATTACTCAAATTTTAGACCTTGGATCTTTTGATATCGCTCAAAGTATTTTGGCGAGGTTTTCTCGCTGGTCTAATGTAGGAATCGCTTTTATTTCGGTTCTGAATTTTCAAAGGTGGAGGGAGGAGGTATTCCTATGTCTGTGTTCTTTTAAATTTTCAAACAATTAGGATTTTTAATAAAACAGCTCAGCTATCGTAGTTCATAATTTTTAAATTAATCGATTTATGCAATCATTTCGCCTATTAAATGCCCACCTTAGCATATTTTAGGCAAATACTGGATTTTAGGGCGCGTTTTTCCCTCCCCTTTCCTCACAGAGGGAAATCTTAAGCGGTAGGAATGTAAGGTTTTAGAGGCCGCTTATTGACATCCTTTAAAACATTTTGCTCTATGAAAATCTCGAAGGCACCAATTTTTCCGGTTTAAGTATAATTTTCCTGGACTGAATTTCAAACTCAAAATTTTGTTCATCAATTTTGAGACTTCTTTTAATTCCATACGAATCAAAGCAAGTAGATTCATTTGAAGTTTAATCATTCTCAAAATATGAGCCTTCGAAGTTGAACCATTTGACTAAAAGTCACAGTTGTACGACAATTGGGAGAGCACCTCACCCTTCTTCTCCTTATCCCCTCCTAAATTTCGGGTCATCAAAATGATGGTAACTTCTTCATTAGACCACTGAGAGAAACCAGACATACTGTTGAGCATAATAGAAGGATCCACGTTCATATTTGAGTGATTTTTACTCGTACTGAGCCTATCATGAAATTACTCCGCTTACTTTGTAATTTCCTGAAGTTTACACGTTTGTTCATAAAACACAATCCTGTTGTATGCAAAATTTTTCATTAAAATAAGATATTTTGCCTCCATCATGGGCATAATATGGTTTGCATAATTTACCTATAACGAATTTACTAAGATCAGAAAAGTTGGGCACATCTTTTTTGGTTGCATTCGCTTGAGCAGGTAACTTTCCTGATTTATCTGTCACGCTGGTATCATTTTTTTGAATAGATTTCTGTTGGTCTGTAGATGCAGATAATTGAGAAGGCTGAGATTCCGTTACTTTAGAGCCGATATCTTTAGATGAAACGTCAACTACGGCTACAGGCGGTACTACTTGAGGAGTTTGCGATTTACTGGCCGGAGGCGTGGTTTCATTTTTATTTTCTTTTTTGATAATTTCCGCACTGGCAATATCATCTGCGGATTTATCTTCGTCCATATAGTCGGATAAAAGTGGAGCCCTCGAACTGTCTTCGTAAACAGTTTTTTGCTTCGGAGTTTGTATTACTCCTTTCAACTTATCAACTTCTTTTACGCCGAATTCGTGGTATGCTTCGTATACGTTGTGCAAGCTTTCACCCTCTAGGCAATCTTTCACTTCACTTCCGTGATGCTCGGCTGTAAACGATTTTTAAACATTATACGTGGCTTTAGATGAAGAATTTAAGTCTGGTGTTTAGGGTAATTGGTACTAAAAAAACATACTATCTGCTTGTACTCTTTCTTCAATGTCTAGTGCGTTATCATTGTTACAGAGCTCTGGAATTATCCCAAAATACGTATTAGTATTATTAAATGGAATCTTATGTAGATATCTACTTTGAATTGTTTCGATTTGATGACATAACCCACCTCCAAGATATTCTCCGTAGGATAATCTTCCCCGAAATGATATGCTTATAAATTTTTCTTTCATGAAATCTCGTAAACATTCAGTGGCCTCTGAAACATGCGTCAATTATTTCGTTTAAAATTTATTCAAATGATGTTATTCCTTCGGTATTTATTTGCTTATAAATCTTACCCTTCACGTTAATTGTAGCTAAAGGAAAAAAATGAATGCAAACGAATCATTATTTTGTTTTTTTTTCTTTATTATATTGAAAAAGTTTTAGAATTAAAGTCTTGTAAAACTTACGTAATAATAAATTCGTTGCATCTTTTTTATCTGGCGGAGGTGCGATTAGATAGGGTAAATATAAAGCTGAAATAGAGCGTAAATAACGAAATGAGCTGTGTTTCTGTGTTTCCAATAGGTTGGTGATATCTGCATAATCTATATTTAATCTTACCAATGAGAAAAATTGACCACATAGTTGGAACTTTAAAGCTCATCCTAATAATTTCAACGTAGCTGAAAATTTTACCGATGTGAAATACGATTACGACGCGACAGTACTGAAGTATTTTCAAAGAACGACGAAGGTAGTTTTACGTTTGATTTATCGTTATGAATTGAAAATCAAACGTCAGTTCACAAGATTTCGAACCACGTATTTCAATCTGTTCAAATAATGCTGTTTTTTACTTCAAAAACTGTTCGTATTACGACGTATCTGTGTACCATATTCGCATTTACGTAGGTAAGAATCAAAGAGGCCTACGTAGGTACCATATGTGTTTTTTTTTTTTTTTTTTATGTTTCAAGGAATACTGGTTTGAGGAGAAATCTAAAAAATTGCTTTTGTTTTTGGCAAAGTTATCAAAAAATAAGTAAAACATGAAAAAATTTTTCTTATCAAAAATAATGTGTCGAGTAATTTTCTCAGTGTTCGAAGAAGGCTGCCAAGTATTGCGATTTGTGTAGAAAGTATAAAAATTTCAGCTCTTCGAAAACTGTTCAAATATTATTTTTAGATGTGTTGTCCGTCGTCATGTTACAGTTTTTCGCTAGAATAGCATAGTAGCGTAGTATGAATTGAATTTTTTCAAGGTATAGATTTTAGATGTCCTGAAAAATATATCCATGTGATTGGAGAGGAACTTTCGATGTAGATGAACTACTTTGTGTTCAAATAGGACAGTAGGACAAGACAAACTCCTGTTTTATATTTTCTTTGTAGCATTAAGAGAGAATCTAGAAAGGGCTCGGTTAATATCTGTGCAGTTCTTCATGATCTCTTCTGTTTGGCGGAATTCACAGACGTAATATTGTGTCAGCTTTTAGAATGTTATTGTGAAAACTCTTTGGATGAATTAAATGGGCCCTACTTTCAGAATGTTTTGGTCTCATCGCACTTTTTACAGAGTTGACCTGATGAAAATTATTTTTTTATTGGTGGGACCAAGGGGTGGTATCTCAGTTTTTGTTCATTTATAAAAAAAAAAATCTATTTTTTATCGGGACTTGAAGAAAGATAGAAATATTACAATCATGAGAACTGAAAAAAAAGCATCGCATCGTGATGCTTTTTTCCTAATCAACATTGCTGGTAGAAAGGTTGTGATACCGATTGGGTAGGTAGGATAGATAAGAGGATACACAATATAAAATATTGTGTATTTTGGGAGGGAAAAAATAAAAATAAATAAAAAAACCGAGAATTGAGAATTAAAAGAATTAGGAAAACGGATGAGAAAGGAAA
>FIZR01016565.1:0-13491 GCA_900060175.1 Ferrisia virgata
AAAAAAAAAAATTTTTTTTTTTTTTTTTTTTTTTTTTTTTTTTTTTTTTTTTTTTCTATCAATGCCAGTTGTTTATTTAATCGCGCTAAATACATATTATCTATTTTCTTCGAATGAAAAATTACGAACTTTGGATAAAGTTCGCTAGAAATTTATTGATATAAGGTAATTTGCCAGTAGCTGATGGGTAAGAGCATATTTTTTTACGTAATGGTCAAAAAATTCTAAAAAAATTACTTATTATATCCAATGTGTACCCCATCAATCCCATGTGTTCTTAACCACCCCCCTCCCCCACCTAAGTCAGCTGTTTTTGGAAAAAATTCCAAATAAACTAATGACTACTTGCCAGTAGTTGATAACTTTTTTTTAACAACTTGCTAGACCAGAGGCGGATTGAGATTTTTTCCGTTCGAAGCTTACTACTTGACCGCCCTCCCCCCATTTTAGAAGTTTTATACCATAGTTACTGCTAAGAATTTTTTTTACCATTTATTAAAAAATATGATAAATATAGGTCTTACAGGTACTACACTAGGTATAAAAATGTTTAAACCATAGACGCATCCAGAAATTTTTCAGAGGGGGAGGGCTAACTGCTTCAGCCCTAAAAAATGCATTTTCTATAAGTTGGGTGGGTAAGATTTGGGAAAATTGGTATTTTTAAGCCCTAAAATGCATTTTTCAGAGGTTGGGGCTCATATTTTGAAGTTTCATTACGAAAGTGGTATGGGTTTTCAGTGATTTGGGTATTAAATTCGATGTAGATGTAACAAAACCTTCAATTTTTTCACTCTTAAGAGAGAGACGCTATAGCTCCGGTAACTCCCTTGCTGGATGCGTCATGCTGGTTTAAACGTTGTTTTGAAATAATAATTAAATAGTAAGTCTGAAGAATTAGAAAATTGTTTTAAAAAATCGGAATTTAAATTGTCGAAGTACAAAAAAGTATGCGAAGAGCAGAAAAAACGTAGTACAATTTACAGCTTCCTTCCAACAAGCCGCAAAAAACGGTAATTCTTTCATATTCTTCTTACAAAATTTTCGAAAAATTTGCCGCTCGAAGTTTCAGCTTCGTTAGCTTCGTGGAAAATACGGCCTTGTGCTAGACAAAAAAGTGTTTAAAACGGCGTTTCATTGATCTAAATATCAAGAAATATTTTCTGCCTCAAATATCGCTTTAAGAGGGGCAGCGGCTATCAACCACAGCAAATGTAAAAAAAAATTAAATTTGCTAATAATTGAGAATTTCTAATAACTATAAGAGTTGATGTAAGTTGATTTAATTTTCTGGTGTGAATTGGATGACAAATTTTTTAAATGTAAAAGGGTACCTCATATTTTTTTTTTTGGGAAATTTTTTAATTTTCAGCAATTTTTTGAGTCATTAACTACTAGCAAGTAAGCGATTTTCACTTTCCTTTATTTTGGCTTCTGTTTAGTAAAGTGAGTATGAAAGAATTATAAATTCATGACTAGGCTCAACAATGCCGGTGTTCTACTATAAATTGAATGGGCTATCCAAATAACATTGATGTTTTTGATCGATCTCATGATCATCTCACAAATCAGCTCCAAAGACAAAATTATCAACTATTGACAAATTACCTTACCTATTTGTCTGAAATTCGAGTTGAAAAAAATTGTGCTAACCGAACTCGAGAATCCTTACTCGATCAGTTTTTTATCGAGTTCAACAGAGGATTTTGTGATAAAAATGAAAAAATGAAATATTGCAATGGTTAAAATTTGGCCAAACCTAACTGATAGTATATTGACATTTAAACGAGATTTATACATTACTCGCGTATTGCAAAAAAAGTTACCCTCCAACTCTTCCATACCGAAGATATCTTTGGGTTCGTGATCCCATTGAAATAAGTTTTGAATTTTCGACTCGGAGCCGAGAGGCTTCTTGGTTAGCTTGCCTTGCACTTTCATATCTGAAAAATACAAAAAAAAAACTGCTAAAAAGTCGACTCTACCAAAAGGCAGATTTCGAACATATTATAACTCTACATACCAAATTTCAAGTTGCTGGTCCAATTGAGGGAAAGATATGCAATGAGCGAACTCAAAAAATCAGAAAAACCTATTGAAAAAACACATTTTTGAGGCTGTTAGTAGTGGTAATGAGTCTGAAAAGTCGAAATCCGTAAAAGGCACATCTATGGTCCTCACTAAGTCTACATACCACATTCAAACTTCCTAGCTCAGTTTGAAGAAGAGAGCGGCAGCCCTTTTCCAAGGTCAAAAAAAGAAAATTCCCTCGTAGCTCCCCTTCTAATTGACCTAGAAGGCTGATTTTTGAATATGATGTACAACTTTGGATTATCTATCGATCGAGCCAAAAAGAAATATTTTTTACGATTTTGACCCCTCAACAACCCCTTGCCCAAATTTGGGCATTACTTAATTTTGATCTGAGGTCAATCTCACTTTAGAATATTAAATTCAGCGCCAATCTAAGCCTATTTCCCAAATTTTATTGATTTTGGTTGGTATCAAGTTGAGAAAATTTTTTTAGTCTTTGTGCGAAGAAAAAAAATGAATATGTGACATTGCTAACAATGGTCTCGATGGTCTTCTAGAAGTCCAAAACAGATTTTTCTGATATTTCTCCCCCCCTTCATTCGCTGTGGGTTGACAGTCCATAATAACCTGGTTTTCATTAACACTTTGACATAGAAAATAAGCCTAAAAAGTCAGGCCGGTACAAAGCGAGAACGAAAATTTGCGAAATACTACATACATAGCGTGAAAGGTTCAAAATGTGCATTTGAAAGTATTTTTGACCTTCAAAAATGGCCTTACTAAATTTGTTTGAAAACTTTTGAAGGGGGGTTTAAGCCTTCCCATGCCCTTCCTTGTCGCCCATATCTCCGCCTACGTATTGAGCTCAAAGAAATAGCGATATGCAATCATTGCATCTTCTTTTTCAATAAATAACAAGAAAAATTTAAGTTTTGAGACGTAGAACACCAATAATCGAGGTGGCTTTCAGATGGCATTTTTGAACAGAAACATGCATAATGAAGCAGATGTCATAGCGAGGTTACTTTTAAGTAGCTTGGTTAATTTTTTCGATTCAGCTATTTCTTGTTACTATTTACATGTTAAAAGTTACTTTGCTTACTTTTTACCCCACAAAAGTAAATTTTTTTCGCACTCTTAAGCAAAAATTGACAGTTTTCAAATCAAAATTATTATTTTTTTAAATTTTACCCGAAAAAATTGATTGATGCGTTCCTTTGTAAGATGTCCGATTCCTTCGGGCCTGGTTCAAAATTTCTTAACACCACTTCAGTGTTCCCATCTTCGACTAGTTCCATGGACGAAAGGAGAGAGGGGGGAGATTGACCTTTGAAATATTTGTTTGGTTATTTTTTTAATCGAAATTGGTTACTAAAGTTACTTTTTTTTAAATTAGTATTTCGTTATGAAGACCAATTTATGAATTTCCTTTCAAACTTTTAAAACATCTGATTCCAACGTAATATCTTTATATTTTCTCTTCAACCTCTCCCTAAACCCCCGATTTTCAGTAAATAGTAACAAAACTTGAAACGCTTTACTTTAGTATTCGAAATTCCATATGTGGGAGACTTGAGTAAACAGAACCGACCCGGTGTCAGCATCAGTAATAATGCTGTTTTAATATATACCAGATTCCTCCGTGGGAATTTTCCATTTGCCTGCCATCTTTCGTATTTATTTTTGAAAAAATAATACTCCATTCTCTGCAAGCCACGTGTAATCTATAAAAAAGAAAACGTAGCCTAAGTTGTATAGCTTGTATGGATATTCACCCTCAACATGACCGGACAACGTGTAGGTAATCCATTTTACCAATTTCAGTTCTAGCCAGAAGGGATGATACGCGTGATGCAATAGAGGACTGAATTTTTGAAAATACTCGCACAGTTTGGTGATCAAAAATTACAAATTTTAACCGAAAAACACTGAATTGGCAACTTTTCAAAATGTATTTTCGATTGTCTGAGATGGGGGGGGGGGGAAAAGCTAGAGTTCTTTTTAGTTGATGTAAGTTTTGTACTAAGTTTCTTGTACTACGTGTAAGACGCGAAATTTAAAAATCATATTCAACGAAAGTTGTACGAATATATTCGTTGTTTTATTAGAATACTTAAACATCATTTTGATCGACATATGTTTAGTTGTTTTGTTCGAGCTATTTTTTCTAAGTGTATTTTGTTAATCGTCGTTTATGCGAATAATTCAGAAACGTTGAACTCTTCTATCGTGATTCATGGCCGGCTGTTTGAGGCGTGAGTGAAATAATATACGATTTTACGTATTTGAGATTTTTAATTTAAAAGAAATAGACTTCTTCTTGTACTATGGAAAGTATAAATAAACTGCGTATACTTACTTTGCAAAAGTAGAAATTGAAGAAAGACATAATTCAGCAATAGCCAATATAGAAATGGAAAAGCATACAGACTACACACATTTTCCACTCGATATATCCTATCACTTTCGGTACACAGTCCAATGCTCCTATCTTTTTTGTTGAAAAGAAATGGAAAAAAAAAAAAAAAAGGTCGAAAGAAATCGACATTAAAACGACTATTTTTTTTTTATTAGGCCATTATTATTATTCTTTAACAAGACTCAAATAATGAATAATTCAAAACGTATGCAAATGATTTTGGTATTTTGAAAACTAAGGTTGTCGTCGCGCGACGAATTCATAACGTAATAAAATCGCGGCTTACAGATTTAATATTTATTGGGAAAAAAGTACAGCGAGTGTGTTCTATTGAAATTTCACGATACCGCTAACCGTATTTAATGTCTTTTTCGTATAACTTCTAAGCTGTTTACGTCATTTTACGTTTTCGTCGCATTTCGCAAGAATTTGTGTTAAAATGAAACAATGGTTTGAAAGTCGTCAGCGAAACTTGCTAAATCATATCCGCAACTTTGCCGCACCGTTAATAATGTTATTATTGCCGGTGGAAAGTTGAATGCGGGTACAGAAAACGGGCAGCCAGCCCTTTTACGTTGGGGTTGGATGTCGTCGTACATATCTACGACATGTCTTAATAATGCACAAAAACTTTCTTGAAAAAAGTAACCTTTTTCTTACACTTATATTTGGAAATAACTCGACGTGACATTATACGTTCGTTCGTTCGTTCGTTCGTTCTTTCGTTCTTTGACATTTCACCCGTTCGCGTTTTTCAATAACATTTTCACCGGCGGCGGCAACCAAGTAATTTTGCGAAAAACGATTTTCTTTCTGACGTAACGTTTTCGATTGGAATAACAACAATTATAAATATCTTCCGGTTTTTCTTTTCTCATTCGCAACGTCGGATCGCGTCGGTCGCCCTGCCAGCGCGTATACTTACTTAGACTTACTTACTCAGTTGAAAATACAAATATGTCGTGTACCTACCCTACCGTACCGTACCGTACTGTACTGTACGGTACTGTCGCATCGCTCGTATGAGTTATCGATTTCCTCGAAACTCGAAAGTCGTCAATTAATTTGTTTTCCTAACGGCCAATGTCGCGTACTTACAAAAATTTCTTATTAAGTAGACTTAAAATACAACCAACCTCAAGTTTTCGTAATTTTCGTACGGTACAAAACGCCGGAAATTTTTTTACCAAAATAACGATTCACTTCGAGCGAAATTGTATCAAGATATACACATACACCGACAGTAAATCTTAAATAAACGAGGGACACTTGTCTTAAAAAGCTCCCTCGAGGTTTTTATCTACCCGTTCGCTAATCAGGTTGCGAAACTATTCGGTTGACATGACAAAACTGCCAACAAATGCTTTCCCGAACTAAATAGAAAACGCAATGATAGTAATTTCCCATAATATGTAATTTACGATGTCAATTATTTATAGCACGACAAATATTTTCCTTTTATGTTCGTTCGGTAAAATTTAAACATAAAGGGAAGATAACGGAAAAAAGCAACGCGCAGATGGGTACCCAAAAGCTAACAAATCGTTTAATTATTATTTTACATTGTGTAACGTGCTACGAGTTTTTTCACTTGAAGTTTCATGTATAATTAAAAAATCAAAATCGACGCGAAAAAGATCAAATGAGAGAATTTTCTTCAAATTCACCTGTTCTGATCTTTACATAGAGAAATAATGGTATATTACTCAACGAGGAACCTACTGTGGGTTGCGCGATAGTTGAAGCGTGAGATGTAGGGAATCATTTTTACTACTATTCTGTTTTAGTGCAGTAGAAAAATGTGAAAAAGGAGCTAAACCCACAAAAATGGTCAACGGTGGAGGAGGGGGAGGAGGTATTTTTGGCTCATTGTATCCAAAATCCTGAAAAATTTTACCGCCCTATTTCCCCTTTCAAAATGCCTTTTGTGGAGCCTTGCCCTCCAAGTGACTTTTTTGTAAAATTGTGAACGACGCGACGTAACGAAAATCATTAAAATTTTATGCTAATTACAAATATTCTACTCGAAGTATCGACACTTCTTTTAACCTCTTAATTTTTGGGGCGTAAAGTTGGAAAAACTTTAATTTTTCAAACATCATAACCAATTAAAAATGGTGAATCGACTCCCAGCTGGAATTTTCAAACTATCCAATTGCAAGTTGGTCTCCAAAGTCTGAAAAAGCACTGATGAAAATTTTGCCCCCCCCCCCAATTCATAACACACTCTTCATGTGAAATAATTTAGTAGAAAATTCCATAACAAAATAAATATAACTTATATTTCGAGTTCATTAAGGGCAATAGGAAGGGCTAGTAGAGCAGTTGCAGGTCAAATTTCTTAGCAGTGACTTTTCGAACGTTGTACTGATCAACTTGCACTGGATAGTTTGAAAATCCCAACTGGGGGTCGATTCATCATTTTCAACTGGTCTTGCTGCTGAGAAAATAATACTTTTTCAAACGTTGGGCCTCGAATGCTTTTTGATACGTTGCTCACAATTTCGCAAGAAAGTCACCTTGGAGGCCAGGGCTCCACGAAAATAATTTTAAATGAGGAAAAAGAGGATGTGGAGGAGCAGGGGTTTTTAGAATTTTGCTTAAGTTTATTTATCGCACCTTTACGAGTACGACGAGCCAAAAGAACCTTCTCGGAGTATTTTATCCCGGTATATTTTTATTTCTACTGCACTATTTATGTATTTTTTGAAATTCATCTGGATATTTATTTTAATTACCAACTCGCATATGTGTACAGAGAGGATGTTCCATGTCGATAGCAGTTCATTCATGCCACAAGTAAAACAACTGAATTTGGGCTCGTGTAGAACATTTTGCATATCCTAACTGTTGCTTGGACTGAATTATGCGGATTTAAAATTTTGTTTTTCGAAAAAAAATGTAACAGACTTTTAAAATTTAATTTTCAAACCTAAATGTCAAGTATACGATGTACGAGTTGTACTTCTGGTAAAAAAATTTGGTCACGTAGGTAAAGTGGTTTGTAAAATATGACAAATTAAATGCGAAGTAATATTTTTAAAATTCAAAATTTTTTCAAATATTTGTTTACAACTTTTAAAAATTTCTTTTAAGTATCCATTTAGAAAATTTCTCTTGAAGTTGCTGGATAGCTCCCGTCACTTAGGATAATGTTGCTTTCAAATTAGGAGGCATCTTGAGTTCCATTTTTGAATATGATCTAACAACTTTGGTGTTCTCTTGAATAAGTTTTTTATTTTTAGCTAATGTATTGAAAATTGCGTCAATATCTACATTACCTAATAAGTATTCTATTTCAAATTTGAAAAGTTCATCCGCACGAGTGATTGGTGAGAGAACTTTGCTCGTTTATCGAAAAAGCTATTTTTTTTATTCGAATGAATTTAAATTTTGGGTGAACTAAGCGTCTTATGAAAAATTTACACGTTAACAAAATTGTAATACCCATCAGTGGTTAAATTTTTTCTAGAAAGCTTACAATGATACAGTTTTGTTTGTATAGAATTTTTTATTCAAAGAAGTCGGATAAAAAATTGGTATGGTATACGTGTACTGATAATCATTCACTTAATGGGGGTGAATTTCTAAAGTTGGAGGAATGTTAACCTTTAAGTAGTTTATTAACGCAATTCTTCACTTATAGGATCAATTTTACAAGTGATAAAATTCAGAAAAAATTATATATTATACTCCAATGTATACCACATACATCCTCTGTGCAGTTGACCCCTACCTGAATCACCTGTTACCGGTAAAAAAAAATCCAAATCAGCCTAAGGATACTTGCTGGTAGTTGATAGTCCAGCAGGTGATAACACAAAAAGTGTTCTTAATGACGTTTCATTGATCTAAATCTCAATATTTATTGCCCTCAAAATATTTTCTGTGCCAAATGTTACTTTGTAGAAGACATGGGCTATTAACTTATGACAAGTGTAAAAAAAAAATCATTTTTATAATAATTGAGAATTTCTAATAACTAGTAAGAGTTGATGTAAGTTGATATAATTTTCTTGAAAGGGTACCTCAAATTAATATATTTTTTAGAAATTTTATTGATTTTCATAAATTTTCCCATATGTGTCCATAATTCTAACGTAGAAACAATTTTGGTAACTATTTTGAAAAATTTTAAATAAAATTCAAACTCGAACGCTTAGCAAAAATATTCAGGTTTTTACCCGAACACGGAAATTTTTGGCTTCCGTTTGATAAAGAGAATATAAAAAAATTTTCAATTCATGGCTAGACTCAATAATACCAGTGCTCTACTTTAAAGTGAATGGGCTATTCAAAATAACATTGATGTTTTTGATCGATCTCATGATCATCTCACAAATCTGCTCCAAAGACAAAATTATCAACTATTATTAGCAAGTTATTAACTATTGGCAAATTGCCTAATTTGAAAAAAAAAAATGCCATTTTGGCCGCACAGACCGACCATCTACCGATGTAGACTTATCTGTATGGCTAGATTTTTTATGGTAAGTTTACAGGCATTTACGAAGTGAGAGGATTCATTACATAGGATTTCTGAGAGGGAGGAGGAAAATTTGTTTGCGTTATTATATGGCTGAGATTTTCAACCTGAACCCCTGAAACAAAACGTCAATGTTTCTTCATCAAACTTCGAAAAATGCACTATTTCTTCCAGGTTTTTTGCCCTTGTTTCGCTCGGGCACATGCATACAGATATGTTTGACTGCTATTTACTTGATTCCAATGAGTTCACCTTGAAACCCAGAAAAATAGTGCTTGTTATATCTGTTACCTATTGAACCGGAATTCTGGATAAACGCGAATTTCCTAGGCCAAACTAGAACATCCTTAGAGTCGAAGAATGTTCTAGTTTGTCCTAGGACAAACCAGTTTTGTCGGAGAATGTTTTAGGATTAACCAGTTTATCGTGAAAAATTTGTTCAAACTGGTTTGGCCTGCGGATATTTTAAGAAAAACTAGTACATCTCAGTTTAACCTAGCTAAGATATTGCTGGATAAACTGGTTTTCCCTACAGTGCCTTCATTAGATAAAACCAGTTTGTCCTATTCCCCATTGGATGTACTAGTTTTTCCCAATATACATATACCATATATCCGCAGGCCAAACCAGTGTGGACAAATTTTGTTCGGATAAACTGGTTATTGTTGAAACATTCTTCGACAAAACTGATTACCAGAAAATCCTACGACTCGTAGGATGTTCTGGTTGGGCATACGCGAAACTAGTTTAGTTGCAAAATTTTGAAAATTAGTAGTCAAAAATTGGTATTTTAACGTATTTCTAAGCTTTAATTACTAAATTTTACGTTCTCTTCTCGTGTAGAAATGAATTTTTACGTAGGAAAAATCACTCTACAGGGTGAGGTTAGTCCGCCCCGCCTCCCCTCTTCCTCATAGAAAATGTCAATTCTCTCTCCTTCTTGAGACGTTCCTAGCCCCGGTCACTGTACCGAATAGTTCGTTCTTTTAAAAAAAGTTCAACTGTTGACGCAAAAGAGATTTGTTCATTGATGAGGAAAATTACCATACAACATTTCGTCGAGAAAATTTGATATCTTGCTTTTTTGAATGCATTTTGTTGTTGCCTCTTTTTAAAATTTCTCCGTATCAATTTTGATCGTAGCAATGTTTTCACTTCAGCTTGTTTATTATTTCTTTCGTCAAAAAAAAAAAAAAAAAAAAAAAAAACCAGGGGTAAGGTGTAACGAGTTTAAAAATTCGTAAAAAAAAAAAAAAAAAAAAAAGTAAAACACCGCGCGGCACACCAATGAACTAAATTGACGCTATCTGTCTCTTGTCAAGCATGTAAGACGTTTTGAAAATATGGACCGAAGGTGACTTTTTAAAACATTATAAAAAATCGACTCTGTTTGATGCGTAGGTATAGTGTAGTATAGGTTGATGCACAGTATACAACTATACACTGTATAGAGTATCGCCTCTTAATGGAAACTTCTAAACGGGGATAAGCTTTTTAGCGAATATATATATATATATATATACTTTTTTTTCATTTTTTATGATTCCCTTCCGCGCTCCATTAAGTTTTTAAGCTCAAAGGAGCATTTTATACTCGGAGGAAAATAAACTCGCGTGAAAGTTTTCCGCACAATAAAGGTAGGTAGGTACTCAAAGTAGTTGAGGGAAAAAATTCCAATTCCAAGGGCATAATACTGTTAGATATTTTTAACTGATAAATTATGGTCATCGAACAAGTAATACGGACATTCGTTCCTTTGTAACTAAAGATACCTATCATGTAGCTTTTCAAAAAAAAAAAAAAAAAAGGAAGTACCTAACCGAGAAAAAGCAGCACATTTTTAAAATGTCTATTTCAAAGATAGGTAACGAGGAAAATATCATCACGACGTCTTACAATTTTGTTCAACCGGATGGAAAATAATTTTTCCTT
The DNA here is from genome assembly GCA_900060175.1 of Ferrisia virgata. Classification (NCBI taxonomy): domain Eukaryota; kingdom Metazoa; phylum Arthropoda; class Insecta; order Hemiptera; family Pseudococcidae; genus Ferrisia; species Ferrisia virgata. The sequence goes on from FIZR01016565.1 coordinate 10,872, forward strand.
TCACCATTTTTTTTTTCCTTTTCATTTTCATGGTGAGCGATAAAATCACTTTAATGGTAATGGCGAATCATTTTTACATTTTTAACGAAAAATTCTACATACGAGTTTGTAACAGTATGTACGTAATTCTCGGGCACATTTTTATATATAAATTTTATTCGGCTGATGAAAAGATTTTATGCGTCGTAAAAAACATTCCGCGCAGTAATAATTGAATTTCATTTCAAAAACATCATATTAGCGTGGAGTTTCCCTCAAGTAACCGTGCATTATGTACTCTCGATAAAATACCATTCAATGGATTGGAAATTTACCCAGCAAATTTCTACTCTATTGGTTGGTTGGTTGATTGGTTGGGCTTCGCGAATAAATAGGCACATTTTTTAGACACACGTATAGGTATGTTGGTAGGTAGGTACGTATAGTATATTACGTCCGTTGATACGGTATACCATACACACATATATACATCCATATGTACGTTCATTTTTCAATAGAGTGTTTTTTAAATGTATTTTTTCATTTCCTATGCCTGGGGCTGGGTAGTAGGTAGGGCTAGGTACCTCTTGCCGTAATATTGCTAGAGGCGGTATTTGTGTACGCGTGTATGCGTGTAATGTACATGTTTTTATATATAATATTTATTCTATCGAATGGAGTAATAATAGGTAGCTGTGCGAATAAGGCAGCAACTCGGTTTTACACGTAACGTAAGGTAACGTAACGTTTTTGTAGACATTAACAATATGTAGCTGAAAGCAGGCTTTGAAAGTAACACCAACTTTCGTTTGCGGTTTTCCGTCAACTTTTCCCGCAAAATCGTTTGAAGATTTCGTATAGAAGATGAATATTTAACGCAAACTATTCTCTCATAACTGTTGAGTTGGCGTCTTGACATCGACACTAATGAATAATGTAGCTCGTATTTGTGGCTATTAAAAAATTCAACGAGCCAAGAAAAAAATTAATTCTTAGAACCGCTAGCGTACCTAGTACCTACTTCACTTGTAGTAAGTGTGTGTCGAGTGAACCAGTCTCTCTTACACCTTTATTGTCGAAAATTGAAAAAAAAAAAAAAAAAAAAAAAAAAAACTCTTGGCAAGAAACTTATTCGTTGAATAATTTAGAATCACTTTGTCTAAGGTAATTGGGTAAACATTGCACCTACACTTAAATTTTATACTACATCGCACAACTTAAACGTTTATTGCTACCTTCATAATTACGGCTATTGGAACATGAAAGAAGTCCTGTATCCCTTTACAAACCGTCTTAGCCAGCTGTTTCAAAACATGCTCGCCAACCCTACTCAGCAGCAGCTGAAATTAAGTTTTACCCTTAGGTAGCCTCTTAAATTTCAAATGTACTATGAAATTTATGAAGCACGCGAGTTTATTAATGATTGAAAATTATCTGTTTTGTTTTGAAACTTGCTCTCGCTCTTAAACTTTGTTAATTTCATGCGTTAACTGTACGGAGTGTATCACCGATAAGCTCGATAATTATAATATTAATACGAGGACGTAATACTCTCGTGGTGTGCGCTTCTACTCACATTATAATATCCGATTATTATTACATCAAATTTGAAGTCAACGTTAGAGGTCAACACTCCCGATACCTATATCTACGAGATAGGTACGTTTATAATTCCATTCCATTAAAAATAAGTTATCGCTTTTGTAGTTATAATTGAGTGCACTGTAATATGTATTGTATAGTTATCATATCTGATCTAATGTATTACGTAATGCTGAAAAATTACATTCTATATTTACATCATTCGTAGGATAATACGAAATTGTCAACAAATTCGATATATTCGTTAGTTAAATTGATGATGTCCGGTGAGAGGATATTGAAACTTAAGAATTGGATATAATTGAGTAACATCAGGATCGAAGCGAATTTTCAACTATGGACAATTTAGGGTGCCAGCCTGTTTGCAGTGCAAAAAAATTTCAACTTTTTCGATGTGCCACCCTCCTGAAAATGTTCCTTCAAGCTCTAAATAGACCGCCAAAAAAAGTTTCAGCTCAAAAAAAAAATTTTAACCCGTGGCGACTTGACTTTGAAATTTTACAAATATACTAATGTACTACACGATGTATTGAAAATAATCAAAGTTGTTTATTTAAATGAAATTATTGTGTAAAAGTATTAAAATTTAGTTAAACATTCGTAGTAAGGTCCCTCCCCCCCTCCACCAATGGAATAATAGATTATCTATGCATAAAGATGTGAAGTATTTCATACGAGTATAACGCAGTCCTACATTGTCAAATAATGCATACTTACAGGGTATATTTCTGATATTTTTTCAAATGCGTGTTGCAGTTCTGGTATTTAACTAATGTTTCTCTTTTATGCGTCGCTAGAAAGAATTTTTTATGCTCTTTTCGATTTTGTGGTTGATGTTGTATTTGATTTTGTATTTGAATGCGTTTTTGGATGAATAATCGATGTTTGAAGTAAGTAGGGGAAAGCGGTCGAATTGTGCGCACTTAAGCTAAAACGCTTGTAAAAAAATACCAAATTACTCAAACCAAAATGTGAATACGCGGTCAGGTACCCAAAACTATCAGCTATCAGATGGTCTGATCCAATTTTTGGAAAAAAG